>JAMQGT020012839.1:0-51775 GCA_024447675.2 Pterophyllum scalare | reverse complement strand
TGTGAATTTTGAGCAGTTTTGTGAATGTCGGCTAAACATTAAGTTCATTGTTCAAAGTTTTGAGAAGTGCAGAAACTTTAAACATATGTACAACACGTCTTCATTCACCCATTCACACACATTCATACAAGAACTTTTTTCTACATCTAAGTGCTTTCTATCTGACATTCACACTCCAGTGAACCCACTGTGTGTGTGTGTGTGTGTGTGTGTGTGTGTGTGTGTGTGTGTGTGTGTGTGTGTGTCCTCAGTGAACTGTATCAGTCTCTGCAGTAGCTTCCAGCTGCAGCAGTCACTTCAGTTTCTGTTCAGTCTGACTGAGGGAGGTTTTTGTACGACTCTTTTTCACTGTGTGAACACATACTGACTGTTAGGATAGTGCAAACTCTGACAGTAATAAACTGCTGCATCTTCAGCCTGGACTCCACTGATGGTCAGAGTGAAGTCAGAGTTTGATCCACTGCCTGTAAAACGAGCTGGAATCCCTGAATGCTCGACTGCTAGCGTAGTAAATGAGCAGTTTAGGAACTCCTCCATCTTTCTGTTGGTACCAGGATAAAAGGTTGTTGTTATAAACATCCTGACTGGTCCTACAGTTGATGGTGACAGATGCTCCCACAGCAGAGCTCACTGCTCCAGGCTGAGTCACTGTGATCTGTCCTCTGGACTCTGAGGATACAGAGACACAAACATAAAGCAGCTTCATGGTTTTGTCAGCTTCATTTCAGAGGGACAGATGTTGATAGAGGAGAGGAGTTTGATTGTCTGGACTTTACCTGTGAAGCAGCAGCAGAGGAGAGTCCAGATGAGGACGCAGATCAAAGTCATGTTTTTGATGAGGACGATTTCTGTGGCTTCTGTTGTGATGAAGGACAGCTGTCAGTCATCCAGTGTTCAACTCTCAGGACTATAAACTCTCCCAGAGCACTGGAGCATGGTGCTGCTGATGCAAAGTGGCTCTCTATGGAAATGCTCTCACTGACTCACACAGTGTTGATCAATATGACTGATGCTGTTTATCAATCAATCATTCAGTTTCTCAGAATGTTTAGTTCAAAATATTTCAAAATACATTTGTAAGATTAGTTTTTTCAGGATATTTCTCCTTTCTTCTATAAATATTTATCTTTGACTAACCAATTAATTAATTATCTGATCATTTGTTGGAAAAGTGTATCCTTTTTTCTCATTCTTGCATCTTAGGTTACAAACAGACATATATGGGAATTTTTAAAACTGTGATTTTAATGCTGTTATTTTGAAAAACACCTCTGTCCACAGGAAGATACAAGAAACTATGTAATGAGCATGCCCATGCAGTATACATGGCAAAATATGACCCCAACCATAAAGAAATGTTGGCCAATCAGAGACCTACAATCATTAAAAAAAGATAAAGTCACACAAATGTTACTTTCTGTACTAAATCTGGCCCTAAACGTTCTCATTCACTATAACACTCTTTGCAGTGACTGCAACTCAGCAGTAATTTGTTCAAATCAATCATTTCTCTGTTAAATCATTTTAAAAATAGTTTTAGGATAACAGGACAACCACATGAAGCAGGAAAGACTCGAGTTGTCGTGATCTTTGTGTTTTCTGTGTCATGATGTAGTGTGTAATAACTGCTCAGCATTGTTATCATTGTGACTGTTTCTGTGCACGATCTGAAAACACTGAGCGGTTTTGAGCACAGAGAAAAGTTTTGATGCGTTTGTGAAGTTTGAGCAGTTTTGTGAATGTCGGCTAAACATTAAGTTCATTGTTCAAAGTTTTGAGAAGTGCAGAAACTTTAAAGATATGTATCTTATCTATGGTGGAAAAACTGTCAAATGTGCATAATAATAATGTTGGACTGTGTTTTATTTGTTTTTATTTTTAAATATACTATTATTATAATATTAAATGATGCAAACAATAATTCATGTTGTTGAGTTTGTTTGTGTCAGAGTCAGAGAGCCGTGTCTCTGTGCAGTCAGAGGTTTTTGTACGGCGGCTCAGTGAGTTTGTATCACTGTGGTGGACGTTTGGTGGAGGAACCAGACTGGATGTTGGAAGTAAGTCAAAAACAAATTTAATTTTAAGTCCTTCTTGTTTTTACCAGAAAAATATGAATCTCAATTCATTTCCATGTTTGCTTTCCTACATTTTTTGTTTTAAACTGAACTAATCTTAGAAATGTAAAAAGTTCTAAAACTGTAGGAAACAGTTTATTTCTTTTAGTAATCACTGTTTTAATTATAAAAAGAATTCTGTAAATTTTTAAGTTATCGAAAAAGAAGAAAAAAATTATTCACCAACGTTTTGATGAACAGCTTTTTATTATGTGTTGTCATTCCAATCGCTGCTGTTTGGATGAACTCAATCTTTTAGGACAGCGTGAAGATAAAAATATTGATGGTTTGTTGTGTCAAATATTGTTTCAGAGTTGGTTTTAATTCTGTTAAATCCTGTTTGAAATCTTAAGGAAGTGAGAAGTGTTAGTGAGCTAGGTTTGTTTGTTTCCATGAAATATTTTAAAGTCATGTGTGATTCATACTTTTATTTCCAGAGTAGTTTGAAGATATTTCAGGTCAAACTGTGATGATTGTCTCTGTGCTGATGTGCATGAGAGCTTTCTTAAAGGAACTGAAACAATGTGTGAGTGAGTGACTGATGGAGCTGAAAAACATCTGGCAGAAACTTCTTAAAGGAGACAAACAACTTGTGGTTCCTGTGCTCTAAGCTGATTGGTGTCTCCTAGGTGATGCCCGCCCCGCCCTGAAGGTGCTGGGTCCCTCCAGTGAGGAGCTGCAGCAGGGGAAGGCCACGCTCATGTGTGTGGCCAACAAGGGCTTCCCCTCAGACTGGAGGCTGTCCTGGAAGATGAGCGACAGCAGCAGCAGCATCAGAGGGGAGGAGAGCAGGACTCCCGCAGTGCTGCAGAATGACGGCCTCTACAGCTGGAGCAGCACCCTGACACTCACTGCAGAGCAGTGGGGGAAGGTGGGCTCTGTGAGCTGTGAGGCCACCCAGGGCTCCCAGGCTCTGGTCTCAGAGACACTGAGCAGAGACCAGTGTTCCCAGTCCTGATGGGACTCACTGATCCTGCTCTTTGTTTACAGTATGTGCTGTAACTTTTTCTGTCTGTTTCTCTTTCTTCTCAGACCAAATAAAATTCAAGTATTTTCATCTGATCGTGTCAAAAAATGTTTTAAGATAATAAAGATGTTTTAAGCAAAACTGTTTCCAAGTAAACTTTTGTTTGTTTAGTGTGAATCTGAAATAGCTCTACACTCAACAGCTTAAAAGTCAGACACATGAGAAACTCACACCTATTTATTATTTTAGACGTCAGCACAAAGAAATGAGACAGCAGGAGAGCAAAGAAGAGAGCGATGAAACAAACAGATAACAATAATGTTCCTGTTGAAACATCTACAGTTAACAATAACAAGGTGACTCCACCTGTTTGAGAACTTCATGTGATGATTCAAAGCTTCGTGTTAGCTACATAATGGAAGCTGGTCCCAGAAATCTAAAAATGCTTCATTTAAATAAATAAAAAAACTTTGAAAAATATATTGCTTTACAATTGTAGAATTTTATAAAATGTTTTTTTTCAGTTTTCTTATGTAGTAAAATCTTAATAGAATAAGTTTTTTACTTTTTGTGACAGATTAATGCAAATAAATGGATATAAAACAAAACATATATTTAAATATATGCCGACTTTGTCATAAAATATAAATTATCATCTTTCATTTTAAAAGGTTTTCTAAATGTTTCATATTTTTATTCAGTGCAAATAATTTCAAAAACATTTGATTGAAATGCTGTAATAAAGCTGAATGAATCTAAAAGCTCTACTTGTATCATCAAAGTATGAACACCAACAATGAGATATAAAAATATAAACAGTGTAACAATTTTGTGTTTTCACTCTACCAACATGTGTTTAAAAACTATAATAACATATAATAATACACTATAATCAAGTCTGAATATATAATATTTATTCAGACTTGATTTTTTTGTTCATTTCTACTGTTTAAAGATATTATTATAAATGACAGGTATTATTTCCCGACAGTTTTCTGTGAAGTGTTTCTGTTTCAGTGCAGCTGCTGATCAGTTCCTCTTCTTCTGAGGGAGGTTTTTGTACGACTGTTTTTCACTGTCTGAGTGGGAAGCTGTTGTGCTGCTGACAGTAATAAACTCCTGCATCTTCAGTCTGAACTCCACTGATGATCAGAGTGAAGTCAGTCTGAACTGCTGTTGCCCTGAAACGATCAGGAACTCCAGACTGACGGTTTGTAGTATCATAGATCAGAAGTTTAGGAGCTTCTCCAGATTTCTGAAGGTACCAGTTTATGTCATCACCTATCAGTGTGCTGGCTTTACACCTGATAGAGACAGTCTGTCCTGGAACAACAGACTGAGCTTCAGGAGTCTGAGTCAGGATGATTTCTCCTGATGAACCTGGAAACATGAGAAAGAGGAGAAGAGTTATTGAGACCAATCCAGCTTGGAGAAAGATGATCACCATCCAAACAGAAGAGGATCATTTCTTTAAGATGGAGAACAGATGGAAGAAGGTCAATGCTGCTGGTTTCAGGGTTTCTCCATCAGAGCAGAACATCATTGTGGTGAACCTGGCTGCATCCTGAAGCAAAGTGTTCACTCAGAGAGTCTCACCCTGAACAAGGAGCCCCAGGGTGGCCAGCAGGAGAGTCAGTGACATCATCATTGTGCTGCTGCTGTGTGAGTGGCTGTGAAAGGCCTGGACAGCCTCTGATCAACACTGGCCTCTTAACAGCTGGGAGCAGAGAGGCAGGACACATATGCAAACACACAGAGTCAGTCAGCTGCAGCTGTCCTCAGTGTAACATGCAGTGAACAGTGAGCGCACAATTACATTATTCATGACATCTAGTGGAGAAAAATATATTGATTTTCACCAGTAAAAAGAAAGCCAGTTTATTCCTGTTATTCTACATTTAATACATGCACATACTGAACCACCCTCCCCAACCTGCAGGACGTTCCAGACAGTGGATGCCCTTCATGAAGCCATCTTCAACACTTGGAGCAACGTTCCCACTAGCCTCCTGGAAACACTAGCATCAAGCATGCCTAAATGACTGTTTGAAGTGATCAACAAGAATGGTGGAGCTACTCATTACTGAGTCCTTTCTTTGACACTTTGATTTCTGTTTTGGGGGGTTTTCGGGTTTTTTGAGCTATGGTATGATCCAGGAAATCAAAACTGAGTTTAAAATCACAGAGCTAGAGCCTGAGTAACGCATCTTGCAGGTACAATGATCTGGCAGTGACTGAGGAGCTTCTCCCGTCATAAATAGTCCACTCTTTACGAGCCTTCATCTGCGGCCGATTATCAGTGCGCTGATAGGTGATATTCCACAGGTGAACAGCCAGCCACAGGGAGGACACTTCCTGCAACCAAATGTAAAGAAAAAAGGCCCAAAAACACACTGACACAGAATGCAGAGGGGAGCAGGATAACAAAGGAAAAACAGAAGGAAACTGGAGGCCAGCAAGGGAGAGCTCCGGGGACCATGACACGAACCTGCACTGCTTGCTGTAAATGTCCTGCAGGTTGGGGAGGGTGGTTCAGTATGTGCATGTATTGAATATGATAGAATAACAGGAATAAACTGGCTTTCTTTTTACTGGTGAAAATCAATATATTTTTCTCCACTAGATGTCATGAATAATGTATTTGTGCGCTCACTGTTCACTGCATGTTACACTGAGGACAGCTGCAGCTGACTGACTCTGTGTGTTTGCATATGTGTCCTGCCTCTCTGCTCCCAGCTGTTAAGAGGCCAGTGTTGATCAGAGGCTGTCCAGGCCTTTCACAGCCACTCACACAGCAGCAGCACAATGATGATGTCACTGACTCTCCTGATGGCCACCCTGGGGCTCAGTTTGTTGTTCCAGCACAGACTGTCTCTGTCAGCTGTAAAGCCTGTAGCACTGTTGGTGATGACTGACTTGTGTCGTCAGAAGACTGGAGAAGCTTCTAAACTGCTGATTCATAATGTAAATGCTGCTGATACATAATTACATTATTGTAGCAGCTTCTCCAAAGATAAAGCGCCTTACTGTGACTGTGGATTAATAAATGAAATATGTGTGGGCAGTAAAACAGCTACACTCTCCACAGTGATACAACATCATACAACAACCTCACACAGCAATAAAGGAGCTCAGAAGAAGAGAATCTGAATCAGCAGCTGCTCAGAAACATAAACCATTTCATCTTTTAATGATATCCACACTAGAAACTTTATTTTCTCAAACAAAGGAAAAAATAACCCCAAATATTTTTACTTCCAAGAAAAATAAAATAATTCAGGCTGTTTTAAGTTCTATAGAAATATAGATTTTTTTTAATGATTACAATGTAAACATCTTGATATAAAACAATCAGGCATTCTGACTTTGAGTCAAAATATTTTTTATTTGTGTTACTGTTTCAGTTTAATATGGCAGCATTGATAAATCTGTGAAACCATCACTTCCACTGTCAGGCTCAGTTCTGTCGTCATTACTTGAGTCCAATCATCTTCTTGCCCTCCTTCTGTGAGCCAATCAGCTTCTGTTCTGTGTGCTTTAAATCTCAGCGCTCTTCTTTCATTCTGCCTTTCAAACTCTCATTCGTGCGACCCGCCTCCTCCCCATCTCCACCTCATCCTGGACAATTAGAGATCCTCATTCAAGTCTCCACCTGCTCCATCTCTGCCAACACCAGTGTCTAAACTCCAGCCTGCTGTGTGGCTCCATCAGAGTTTAATCATTTATTGCCCAATAATTTATTAATCAGACTTTGATCAATCATGTTGAATTGTTTGAAATGATCTCTCCTTAAAGATAGGGATGACACTCTGCTCTTTAATCTTTATTATATATTGTTTCACATGGTCAGAATAAAATGCAGGTCAAAGAACTGCTTCAAGACTAGAAATTATGAAGAGATTATAGTTAATCTGCCACTGACATGGCCTCAGCATCTATCAAATATATTAAATGTGGATATAAGAATCAATTCAACCATTTTACACAACATTACACTCAATGTGTTCTGTTGCCATTTTTCTTTTGGTCGGCTTAATAAATCTTACAAAATGTTTGATATTTGTTAAACTCAGGGAGTCAAAGAACATGTTTACTCAGTACATTTTTATTCTTTTGAAAAGTTCAAATATCAGTTTTACAGCAGACAATCACAAAAGCATGAAACTAGAGGAGATTGTTTTTAGCAGTTTTTCCTTATGAGATGGAAAATATTATGATTTGATTTTTTCTTTTAATGTTAGAGAAAAAGAAAGAAAGAGACAGAGAGAGTTCCAGCACACAGAGAGCAGTAGCTGAAGAGAAACAGGATCAGAGTCCCAGTGAGTCCCATCAGGACTGGGAACACTGGTCTCTGCTCAGTGTCTCTGAGACCAGAGCCTGGGAGCCCTGGGTGGCCTCACAGCTCACAGAGCCCACCTTCCCCCACTGCTCTGCAGTGAGTGTCAGGGTGCTGCTCCAGCTGTAGAGGCCGTCATTCTGCAGCACTGCGGGAGTCCTGCTCTCCTCCCCTCTGATGCTGCTGCTGCTGTCGCTCATCTTCCAGGACAGCCTCCAGTCTGAGGGGAAGCCCTTGTTGGCCACACACATGAGCGTGGCCTTCCCCTGCTGCAGCTCCTCACTGGAGGGACCCAGCACCTTCAGGGCGGGGCGGGCATCACCTAGGAGACACCAATCAGCTTAGAGCACAGGAACCACAAGTTGTTTGTCTCCTTTAAGAAGTTTCTGCCAGATGTTTTTCTGCTCCATCAGTCACTCACTCACACATTGTTTCAGTTCCTTTAAGAAAGCTCTCATGCACATCAGCACAGAGACAATCATCACAGTTTGACCTGAAATATCTTCAAACTACTCTGGAAATAAAAGTATGAATCACACATGACTTTAAAATATTTCATGGAAACAAACAAACCTAGCTCACTAACACTTCTCACTTCCTTAAGATTTCAAACAGGATTTAACAGAATTAAAACCAACTCTGAAACAATATTTGACACAACAAACCATCAATATTTTTATCTTCACGCTGTCCTAAAAGATTGAGTTCATCCAAACAGCAGCGATTGGAATGACAACACATAATAAAAAGCTGTTCATCAAAACGTTGGTGAATAATTTTTTTCTTCTTTTTCGATAATTTAAAAAATGAATTAAATTTACAGAATTCTTTTTATAATTAAAACAGTGATTACTAAAAGAAATAAACTGTTTCCTACAGTTTTAGAACTTTTTACATTTCTAAGATTAGTTCAGTTTAAAACAAAAATGTAAGAAAGCAAACATGGAAATGAATTGAGATTCATATTTTTCTGGTAAAAACAAGAAGGACCTAAAATTAAATTTGTTTTTGACTTACTTCCAACATCCAGTCTGGTTCCTCCACCAAACGTGTACCACAGTGATACAAACTCACTGAGCCGCCGTACAAAAACCTCTGACTGCACAGAGACACGGCTCTCTGACTCTGACTGAACTAAACCTACAAACCCTCAAGATTCAACCATTTAAAGAAAACAAAAGAAAAACCTCCTTATTCTATGTATCAATGTTTGATTTTTTTAAATTTCCGTTTCAGAGTGAGCCTTTGTGTTTTAGTGCGAAAAGTCTTAAGAAAATCAAACAATAAAAATAAAAATGTTTCAGCTGTTCTGGCACGATGACTAGAAAAAAAGATAATCAAAACTAAATGCATGTATTAAAAAGTTGCTTTAAGTTTGACTTACTTCCAACATCCAGTCTGGTTCCTCCACCAAACGTCCACCACAGTGATACAAACTCACTGAGCCGCCGTACAAAAACCTCTGACTGCACAGAGACACGGCTCTCTGACTCTGACACAAACAAACTCAACAAAATCATTCACTGTTTGTACAGTTTGTTAACAGCTGATTTGAAAAACAAGTTTAAAGAACAAGTTTAAAGAATTTAATCAGAATTTATGTATTTATTTCATTTTTGTTCTATTTTGTTATGTTATTTGTTGCATATGAACACAGATACACATAAAGCTAGATCTGTATTTGTAGAAGGACAGATAGATTCCCATGTAATCTTCTGAGAAAGTATAATGTAGACAAAAAAGTTTTATTTTGCAAGATGATATCAGAATGTCTGAACAACACAGCGGCATCTATGAGTTAAAATATTACTGTTAAAATATAATTTCAAAATAATTCCCTTTTTTCATTAAAAAATATATTTATTTATTCAGACTTCTGCAATTTAAACGCACTGATCATAAACATGTCTCAATAACTGGGCATCGATCCATCAGGGCCTCCGCCTGACAAACATTGCACCCGAGGACTCCTTAATGCCACTGACACAACTTCTGTAATGGAAGCAGAGTCTGGAGGTGAGAGGGATGATGCTCCCATCACTGGGGGTGAGGTCACCAAGCAGTTAAAAAACTCCTTCGTGGCAGGGCCCTGGGAGTGCTTCACACTCAGCTGCAAGCCGTTCCAGTGCAAGCTGGAGGCCACCTCCTGATGAAGCCAACAGGAACGCATCATCAGCAAACGTCAGAGATGAGATTCTGAGGCCCCCAAGGTGGGAGGTTTCCAGCACTTGGCTATGCCTGCAAATAATGTCCATAAAAATTATGAACAGAATCAGTGACAACTGAGCAGCCCTGGTGGAGTCCAACAACCACAACATGCCAAACACCCTATACTCCCACAGCACCTCCCACAGGATACCCCAAGGGAAGCAACTGAATGCTTTCTTCAAGGGCACAGACGCATGTAGACTGGATGGACAAACTCCCACACACACTCAAATGTCCTCAAGAGGATAAAGAGCTGGTCCAATGTTCTGCTACCAGGATGTAATCCACATTGTTCCTCTTGGATCCGAGGTTCAAATAATGGACACATGTTAAAATTCATGACTACAATTAGAAAAAGACTGAACACGTATGGCTTGTTTGGAAGGGTTCATAGGAGAAAGCCTCTTCTCTCTAAAAAGAACACAACAGCACAGCTTAGGTTTGCAAACCTGCACCTGAAAAAACTGCAAGACTTCTGGAACAATGTCCTTTGGACAGATGAGCCTAAAGTGGAGCCCAGCAGCATGTCTGGAGAAAATCAAACTCAGCATATCAGCGCAAACACCTCATACCAACTGTCAGCACGGTGGTGGAAGGTAATAATTTGGACTTTTACAGCCCCAGGAGCTGCACACCTTGCAGTCACTGCCACAAGAAGAGTGGCCAAAATTCCCCCCACAACAATGTGAGAGACTGATAAAGTCATACTGAAAACAATTACTTCACATTGTTGCTGCTAAAGGTGGTTCTGTGAGCTGCTGAATCATGAGGTATATTTAATCTTTAACATGCTGCTTCTGCATTTTGACTGTGGTGAAAAATGAAAGTGTAATATGTTGTGTTGTTGGTCATCTGAGGTTGGATTTACCTCATTTTAAGACCTGCGAAGGACTACGTGTTTTTTTTTATATCCTGATACACAAAACCTTAGAATTGAAAGAGGGTGTTCTTTCTTTTTACCTTACTGTAAATTAATAAATATTGGAAAATGAATACAGACATATTTCTAAGAAATTGTGTTGAGCCACCACTGAACATGACAGCTTCAGTGCTTATTGGCACCGATTCTCCAATTCTGTGAGGGAAGAAGAAACATGTCCCAACGTCTGGTGTTCATGATGGTGACCAGAGGTGGCAAAAGTACAGACATTGTGTACTTAAGTAGAAGTACAAATAATTGTGTTAAAAAATACTCTAGTAAAAGTTGAAGTACTGATTGAACTTCTTTACTCAAGATAAAGTGAAGAAGTACAGGCTCTAAAATCTACTCGCAGTAAGAAAGTAAAAGTAGCTCTTTGGAGGACGTTTCTAGCAGTTATTTTTGTGCAAAGCTAAATGAACCTTGTGCTATATTAATGTCATAATAAAACAATATTATTACATGAGAATACAAACTCACACCTGTGAGTGTGTGTGAATGTGAGTGTGAGTGGTTGTCTGTGTCTCTGTGTTAGCCCTGCGACAGGCTGGTGACCTGTACTGGGTGTACCCTGCCTCTCGCCCTATGTCAGCTGGGATAGGCTCCAGCCCCCCCGCGACCCTGAACAGGATAAGCGGAAGAGAATGAATGGATGGATGGAGAATACAAACTTAATATCAATCCAAATTCTAATTCTAATGAAAGCACTCAGCTTGAACACTTTAATGTAAAACATGAGCAGAGAAAATAAAAAAGAGAATTTAAAAAATATATATATTTGTTGTTACCTACATTGTAGAGGATGACTCTGCCTCATCATCTAAACAGAAAAATGAATCAGGGGTTAAAGTGGGATTCAGCAGGTGGGGGAACACTAAGATCTGTTGTAGTGGCTCAGAGTGGGGAAAAGAGTCCCAGCTCACAATAATGTCTATTGTGAGCTCCAGTAGATTTTCTTTGTGTGCAGGCTGTGATCAGCTGCTGCTCTGAGGTTTACTGCTCTGTGTGGATTTACACGACAATTCAACAAGATATTTCATGACCTATCGTCCATCCCCTACACTGAGAGTATAGCGTTGGTATAAAAGGTTAAATTCAGTGAATGAATCTAAGCTTCATCAGCTTAAATTCAAACTCATCTTGGCCGTGTACCAGTCCAACACAGAGCTTTACTGTAAATACACTACAGTACCACAAGCTAACCTGTTTATCCTGCACTAAACTGCAGTATTTTGAATAACACAAAGTTAGAATACCTCAGTTTCTTTTGCAAAACATCTCACAATATGAAAAACCATAACTTTACATCATATACAGATCTGATCTCTGATTTTAAAAAATAAAATAAAACTTTAACTTGCTCTCCTCTCCTCTCCTCTCCTCTCCTCTCCTCTCCTCTCCTCTCCTCTCCTCTCCTCTCCTCTCCTCTCCTCTCCTCTCCTCTCCTCTTTCGTACATGATTCTCCATCTTGGAGTGAACTTTTCTCTCATTCTGGGAAATACAGCAGCTGGACCTTTAGCTAGCAGACACACTGTGTGACAAACTGCACACAGTTTTTGTGTTTGCTGATATTTGTTGAGCAGATCGAAACATTGCACTTGAAATGACCTGTTCAAAATGTTCATGATGGCCTTGAAGGACACAGCATGAGATAAATGTATGAAGTATTCAGTGATCAGACATTTTTATCATAGAAGACACCACTGCCATCAGGATAGAACTGGATGAAGGTGTTTACTTAGAGCAACTCTAAAGGGAGAAGTGGTCTCAAACCATTTCAACAAATTGTCCCTTCAGATCCCCTCACTGTAGGGGTCAAGGTTCAAGTTTGTCCTTGATTTGTCACCTGTTTATAAATCCTGAAGGGTTTGTGTGAGTTACATAAAAATTATGTTGTGAAAAATTCTCTCTTATAGTGATGTGATTGATCCAAGTCCCTGTGTGAGTCAGTGAGAGCATTTCCATAGAGAGCCACTTTGCATCAGCAGCACCATGCTCCAGTGCTCTGGGAGAGTTTATAGTCCTGAGAGTTGAACACTGGATGACTGACAGCTGTCCTTCATCACAACAGAAGCCACAGAAATCGTCCTCATCAAAAACATGACTTTGATCTGCGTCCTCATCTGGACTCTCCTCTGCTGCTGCTTCACAGGTAAAGTCCAGACAATCAAACTCCTCTCCTCTATCAACATCTGTCCCTCTGAAATGAAGCTGACAAAACCATGAAGCTGCTTTATGTTTGTGTCTCTGTATCCTCAGAGTCCAGAGGACAGATCACAGTGACTCAGCCTGGAGCAGTGAGCTCTGCTGTGGGAGCATCTGTCACCATCAACTGTAGGACCAGTCAGAATGTTTATGGCAACAACCGTTTAGCCTGGTACCAACAGAAAGATGGAGGAGTTCCCAAACTTCTCATTTACTATGCTAGCAGCAGAGATTCAGGGATTCCAGCTCGTTTTACAGGCAGTGGATCAAACTCTGACTTCACTCTGACCATCAGTGGAGTCCAGGCTGAAGATGCAGCAGTTTATTACTGTCAGAGTTATCACTATCCTAACAGTCAGTATGTGTTCACACAGTGAAAAAGAGTCGTACAAAAACCTCCCTCAGTCAGACTGAACAGAAACTGAAGTGACTGCTGCAGCTGGAAGCTACTGCAGAGACTGATACAGTTCACTGAGACACACGCACACACACACACACACACACACACACACACACACACACACTATCTATATCTCATTATGATCCCACATTTTATCTCATTTCTGAAAATATGAACATGAACTGAGCTGTGACAGTTAATGAGAAAATGCTCAGCCATGATGTCTGTACCTCAGCTTCACACTTCTCAGCCTCCCTCACTTAAAATAATCCACACATGAAGACAAAGATCAGCATCAGAATCCTTCACAGTCAGAAACACAAAAACACCACACACCCCTCAAAATATATTTTTAACATTTATGGACAAAAAGCTCAGTGTCAGCAGGAATCATAAAAAGTAAAAGTTTCCTCCTGTATGTTTAATAATTACTGAACATATTGTGTACTGTGTGCTATTGTGTAGCTGATAAGTGAACACATTATGGATGAAGCTGCTGTGAAACCTTCAGTTCTATTGATTGAAGGTTTTACATTAATACAACTGATTCATATATTTTGTTGTGAAGCTCCACAGAAACTGATGGACAGACCTGGTGTTCCTGTTATTAAAAATCAAAGTTCTCTTTATAAATCACAGTCCAGCTGAAAATGTGCACATGATTCATCTCATATCACACCCTCTAAACACTCACATTCAACCATAAAACGATCAGTGCAGAGCACCTCATGAATGTTCACACACATGAAGCTTATGATCCATTGTTTGTCCAATCACATTGTCCCCCTGCAGTGACAGCTCAGCCCTCGTGCTGCAGTAACGTTCCCAAATGATCATGGAAACAGTGGTGTCTCCCACCCTGGGATATCATTCAAAAATGACACTTCTGTGAATATGAACGTGTGTTCATGAGTTTTTGTTAATTGGATGTTTAAAGGATATCAAATATTCACACTTAGTGTTGGGGAAACAAATAACACTGCTGATTTAAATGTTTATTATAAAGTAGATCTATAAGCAGCATCCAAAATGATGTGTGTGAGTCATATTTCATTTTTACCCTTGCCATCAGTTCACCACCTCTCCATCTGTATCTCCAGTTTGTGTCTCCTAAATCTTTGGATGTAAGGGTCAGACGTTGCATACAGGTTCACACCTTCTCCTGTTAACTTCAGCTTTAGAAAGTCCAACTTTTGCAGTGGAAATGATGCACGTCTATTTCAGGCCACGTTTTCTTCATTCCCCACATTTATAAATGAGACCCCTGAAATGGATTGATTTGATCATCAAGTATGAACTCTCAGTTATAAATTTCAAGCCAAAGTTATTGAAATCATTTTAAAGCAACATGAAAAGCTTCATAAACTCACATTACTGCACACAGGTGTTACTACATGAAGCTGAGACACAGAAATATGTGAGAGGAAGCACAGCTGCTCTGTCTTTGCTCTAACCTTATTCAGTATTTTACATGATGACCACTTCTTTCTGCTCCCCAAATGGAGACAGGACTACACAGCAGGACAGCAGATTGATGTCCACACAGCAGCAGCAATACAAGCTCACACATGCTTTCATTTCAAACAGCAGCTAAACTGAAACACAGGAACACCACTATTTGAATAATGTTTTTATTATTATTATTTTAAGTATTCAAACCTTCAACAATGCCACAAGCAAGAAAAGATGAATTTTGAACTCTGAGTGAAACAGAGACACAGAGAGAAGAGACTGGGAGCAGTAGCAGAGTCTCAGTCAGCTCAGGACTGGGAACACTGGTCTCTGCTCAGTGTCTCTGAGACCAGAGCCTGGGAGCCCTGGGTGGCCTCACAGCTCACAGAGCCCACCTTCCCCCACTGCTCTGCAGGGAGCCTCAGGGTGCTGCTCCAGCTGTAGAGGCCGTCATTCTGCAGCACCACAGGGCTCCTGCTCTCCTCCCCATCAATGCTGCTGCTGCTGTCGCTCATCTTCCAGGACAGCCTCCAGTCTGAGGGGAAGCCCTTGTTGGCCACACACATGAGCGTGGCCTTCCCCTGCTGCAGCTCCTCACTGGAGGGACCCAGCACCTTCAGGGCGGGGCGGGCATCACCTAGGAGACACCAATCAGCTTAGAGCACAGGAACACACAAGCTTGATGTTGTCTCCTTTAAGAAGTTTCTGCCAGATGTTTTTCTGCTCCATCAGTCACTCACTCACACATTGTTTCAGTTCCTTTAAGAAAGCTCTCATGCACATCAGCACAGAGACAATCATCACAGTTTGACCTGAAATATCTTCAAACTACTCTGGAAATAAAAGCAGCAGATGTGACAACATTTATAAAAGAAGTTAAGCTTCAAAATCATTAAAAGTCTGAATCATGACTTTGAAGAATTTAGTGGAAACAAGAACAGAACAGCTGCTCACTACCATAAAATATTTCTCAGGAAGATTTCAATCATTATGATTTCAAATTCAATCTGACACAATAACATCAAAGACTTTATTCATTTTCAAATGTTCAGTTTTACTCTCTATCTCTCCTGGCCTGTTGGAGGCTACAAGAGAGAGCAGAAAGTCTACAATGAGGCTGAGTTGACACAGGAAGGAGAATAAAGTGAGTCTGCATTAAGGCTCCAGGGCTGTTAGAAGCCACCAGCAAGCAGAGAGCCTGCAATAAGGTTAGAGAGAGCTAACCAAGGCAGGAGAGAGCAGAGCCTGCAATAATGCTCAGTGTTGACAGGAGATAGGAGAGAGCTTGCATAAAGGCTCAGTGTCCATGGCAATTGGCTGAGAGTTGGTGACAAGAGAGAGGAGAGATCGTGCAAGAAGGCTCAGGGCTATTGGAGGCTAGGAGAGAGCAGAGAGCCTGAGAAAAGGCAGAGAACACAGAGACCAGGAGAACAGTGAGTGCCTTCATTAAACATCACATGAAGGCCAGGAGAGAGAGCAGAGAAACTGAACAGGCAAAGAGTTGGTGCAGGACAGGAAGGTGGGGCTGTTAATGCTAGGGAGAAAGTTTTTATATCACGTTTTTTGAGTGCATGTTTTCTATTTTCAACATTTCACGGCATTTATGTGAGCAAAGGATTAATAATATTTGATATCTAAGTGGTAGTAAAATGACAATCTTGAAAAGTTTAGTTTAAAGTGACAGTGACATCACTTCCGATTCAAAAGGGCTCTGTAGACAGTTCGTACGCGCAAACTCAATATGGAGCTAATTGAGAACAGCGAAGATGGAAAATAAATGTTTCCAAGTCCACCGGTTCGTCCATTTGCAGGCCAAAGTGTTCTACGGTGTACTTGTGGTGTAAAAGTGAAGCAGCTGAAGATACAAGACCACAGTAAACATAAGTTAAAGGAACTCTCGTGTTTGTGAACAAGCCGGCATAATGAGTAGCTAATTAACACCCTGGCAAATGCATGTACTGGCTATGCACTGTTCCGTTTCATGCTACTGATGAAAATTTTTATTCACTGTTTCATTATGGAAGACCAAATGCAGTGAACCTCTCAGGTCACACAGCTCCTGCTTAAAAGATAACATTATGCCTTCCACAACAACAGGCCCACAGCACAGAGCAGGCAGACTTTGCTCCTCCCCTCCCTGTAGTGTTTTGACATTATGCTGTCACGTGACATGCAACACATTTTACTTGGGGCAAAAAAGGAATTTTTCAGCACTCCCAGTCCACGGGCCACTTCTGGCCCTGCCCCCTACTTCCGGCCTGCGATTAGATGTCTTATAATGTTATGGAGTGATAATTTTGTACAACTTGTTTATTTAAGAAAAAATCCAGAAAATTATTGAATGAAGGGATATTTTTTATTACATTTTTTTGTTATACTTTCTAAACACTCTACCTGAAAAAAGTTTTAATTGTTTATTAAATGATCATTTTGTACACTTTATTTAAGAAAAAAAATCCAGACACCACAACATATGGGGAAAATTGTTTTGTTGCTGTTCTATTGTTTCAGAACAAAAACCTTTATTTTGATGAAGTATATTCTATTTACCTATAAACTTTGCCTAATTCTATTCTGGCTTTTAACTAATTAATGATCCAAATTAAAGAAAAAAAATCACAAAACACTTAAACTTCATGAAAATTCTTCATAATTATTAAAAAGTATCGGTATCAGTATCGGTGATACTGGCCCTGTATTTACTTGGTATCAATTGATACCAAATCTTGCAGTATCGCACACCACTACTGTCTACAACCTGAGATGTGGATGTGGAAGGCATGTTCTGTGTAATGTTAGCTTTTAAGCAGGAGCTGTGTGACCTGTGAGGTTCAGTGAATAAAAATGGTATTTGACTTCTTTATTTAAAGTAAATACTTAAAGTTGTTATTAAATACTCTAAAACTAACTGATTTTACTGCTAAGTGCTCCTTGTTCCCACATAATGTTTGTCCTTAGTTTAGTTCTGTATGATAATATAAGATGTCAGTCCCATTGTAAGAGGATCAAAACCTCCTATAAAGGGTGCCACAGCATCCCAGACAGAGTTTGTCATTCTTATGGTATTTCAGAGAATCAGCAAAAAAAATGGACATCATAAAGGAGCTAGAGAGCGCTATCGAGGGGATGCCCATGTGACAGACTGGACGCCATGCTTGACATCGCCCTAAAAGACCTCTTGGGGGAATTGCAGGCTCCTCAATTTACACCGTTCCCCGCTGAGCCGGCCACAGTGAGTCATAATTCAAAAGTAATAATTCAGGAGAGCAAAGAAGCTGTGGAGAACAATGAATGCAGTTTTATCAGATGTTCTCCTCCCACTGATCTCTGTACTCTGTGCTGTTCATACAATCTTCTCTGAATCTGAAGGATTAGATTACCAAGGGTTCAGTCTCTCTACACATACTCTTTGTTTGTGTGCTGCTCATCGTGTGGTCTTTGAAATGCTGCACTAAGTGTCAGTAGTATGGATTCTGAACCTTCTCCATCCCTCCACAGAACCTGCTGCATCAGCGGCCTTCATCCAGCATCCCCACAGTACCACCGGCCAGTGTTCCTCCTGCTGCTCCTTCAAACCCCGTAAGTTCCTGTTCTCACACTGTGGTCTCCCACATTCATTGTCAGTTTCATTGTTTGTCTAAAAGAGAGGGTAAATTCTGCCACCTGGTGGATAGATGACAATAATGCAGCTTGTCTGATCCCCTGTTCTGTGGTTTTTGTGTTCACAGTGGAACAACATCCCTACAGTTCCAGACAGCATCATCCAGCAGCTCCGTCCTGTTGGAGTACTGTAAGTAAAACACACGAGTGAACACAGCTGCTGAACATCTGTATCTTCATAAACTCTGTTGTCTCATATCTGTCTCTGTATCTGTGCAGGGACTGTGTGTGTCAGCGTGCCCACTCCAAAGCAAGTTTGCTCTGCTGCTTTTAGACCTTTTAGAGCGGCTCATGATCTGCAGGTATCTGCAGGCATCAATTATTGTAATGAGCCTCCTTCAATGGAGCTTTGATTCAGCTATACGGCTTTACTCATGTTTTTAAATACTTTCCCCACAGTTGTACACAGTGGTAACATGTGCTCGTACTCTGTGTTTAATTCCTGCAGAAAGAGGAGGCGTTCTGAGCAGCAGGAAGGTGACGGGCCGTACGTTAAAAAGCCGCCCAACGCTTTTATGATGTTTCTGAAGGAGCAGAGGCCCAGGGTGATGGCAGAGAACAACATACGCGGGAGTGCAGCTCTGAACGCAGTTGTTGGAGAGAGGGTAAGTGTGTAACTCTACATAGATTTATGCATCTGCTCATGTTTGTGCATGTGTACCCGCTGTCCTGTAGTTGTGTGTAGCAGCCGTGTGGATGACAGTGTGTTCTTCTGTCCACAGTGGAAGGCGCTGACCAGGGACCAGCAGGAGCCGTATTACAGGAGAGCTGAGGAAGAGCGCCACCTCCACGCCCAGCTGCACCCCGGCTGGACATCGAAGGATAACTACGTATGTCCAAAGTGAAAACACACAAGTCACACACGTCCACATCACTGCACTGAAGCTGATGAAACACTGTCACTGCACTGTTTGTAACAGCTCATCAAAAGTCTGATGTGGCAGTGTCGCAGTGGGGCACTTGCCTTGCAGCTGGAGGGTTATCGGTTCAAACCCCTGTCCCTGCGCTGCGTTGTGTCCTTGGGCAAGACACTTAAACCACATTGCCTAACGGTAGCGCCGGTTTCTGGCTGCATGACCGCAGATGCTCGTCTCTGGATGAGTGATCTGGAACGATTATTTCGTTGTGTTGAATCGAATCTAATGTGTTTATTTTCAGGGCAACAAAAGAAG
Source organism: Pterophyllum scalare (assembly GCA_024447675.2). Classification (NCBI taxonomy): domain Eukaryota; kingdom Metazoa; phylum Chordata; class Actinopteri; order Cichliformes; family Cichlidae; genus Pterophyllum; species Pterophyllum scalare. The sequence continues at coordinate 32,341 of JAMQGT020012839.1, read as the reverse complement.
AAGGATCAGATGTTCCACCACCAGCACCGTTGTCTTTAAGAATTAGTTTGATTCACATATTACTTGTATTTAATAATAAAATGTATTTACCTATTAGTTGTATTTAATAATTAGTTTTTAATTTACTTATTATTGTATTTAAGAATTGGTTGTATTTTTTATTGTTGTGTTTAATAATTAGTTTTATTTAGTTATTAGCTCATTGATCTGTGTTATTAGTTGTTTTGTAATAAATTATTGCAAACTAAAAAAACGAGGTTTCTGTCAGTGTGTTTTGGGGTGGCTGCAGCTCAGGTAGAGCAGGTCATCTACTAATTGGAAGGTCGGCGGTTCGATCCCTGGCTGCTCCAGTCTGCGTGCCAAGTACTCTTGGGCAGGATACTGAACACCAAGCTGCTCTCTGATGCAACCATCAGAGTATGAATGTGTGTGAATGATTGTTGTATTAAGTGCTGTGAGTGCCCAAAGCAGAAAAGCACTCTATAAGAACGAGTCCATCTACAGCAGGACGAGAGGAAGAACTAACTCATGTTTTTGTCATCGCTTCATGAATGTTGTACAAGTCAATTTATTTATAGTTGTTTATCACAGTATTTCACTGACCCTGTGATGATCCCCACAAAAATGGTTTTGAAATTGCATTTTTTTAACACTGCAAACCTTATTTAATTCTTTTGTTTTTTTAAAAAAAAGTATTCATCATATCCCACATATCTTCTCTCAGTCTCCACTCAGTGTCAGGGAAAAGCTAGATAAAAGCACTCAGGTCAGTGGGGACACGTGCTCATCAGGGTTACCCATAGATATCAAAGCTGGCTGTTCTATAATCCAAATATGCACGACTGAGGTTTGTATTAAATGACTGATCACATGCTGGACCTTCACCTCATTATATTATATTATAGTGCAAACAAATACAGGGAACTTAACATCTTTCTTTGTCTATGAGTTACTGTCATTGGTGACACACTGCCTAATTCAAAGTATGAATTATGTAGCACTGTAATATAGCAGCAGCATATTACTGCTTTTCCACCATTTAACTGCATCAGTAGCATCCATCCACCATGAGTTACACTTTATATGGCAGGAAGAGCTACCAGCTGCTCCAGCCACCCTGGCTGAGTTATTTGTTTACTTTTCAGTCACCAGCTGCAAACAGCTCCTCCCTCATAGCCTGAGGCCTGTATTACAAAGCAGGATTTTACCTCATCCATTTAACTTCAGGGCCATTAAACCTTTGGGGTGCTGTAATTGTGTTTTACTGTACAACTTGCTGGCAGATCGTAACACCACTTCCTTGGTCTTCTCACGACTTGTTTTTTTTTAGCAGCTGTGTATTGCTGCTCAGCCCCTCATTGCTGCTTGCAGCTATATTTCCTTATATTATTACTTTAGTTTAGAAGTCCCTCAGATTATGCTAATTGTGGCTCACAGCCAAAACACATTTGTTTTCTAGCTGGGATGTTGTATCTTGGGCGGATCAAATATTAAAAAGAAATGGGTATTTTAAAGCAACATCAAACTATGTCTCTATAAATATTATCTCATCCTATATCTATATATCTAATGTATCTATATAACTACAAATAAATTACTACACGGCCTGGCTGTCGATCATATGTACACATTCAGTGATGGCCTGTATACATGTTCTTTCTTTATTGTGGCATTTGTATGTGCTGTTGTATGTGTTGTATGGCCCCATGGCAAATGATGTTTGCTGGTGATCTTTTGTGCACAAGAGAAGAATAAGTTGGGAGAAGATCTGGGAAAACTGGAGAAAAATACCACCAGCTGCCAGAGGTGGGAAGTAATGAAGTACAAATACTCTACGTTACTGTACTTAAGTAGATTTTGCAGGTATCTGTACTTTACTTGAGTATTTATTTTTCTGACTACTTTTTACTTTTACTTCCTACATTTTTACACAAATATCTGTACTTTCTACTTCTTACATTTTCAAAACAGACTCGTTACTTTTTTACACGAGAGAAGTTTGCATTCCGGTCACTGGCCATCACACATCAATCGATCTGAGCCTAAACAAAGGAATAATAACATATAAGAGACAGTCATACTGGCGTATCCTCCATCACTGGGTCTTATTTATTTAATCCATACAAAGGGATTAAATACGCAAAACTGTATAATTAATGTATCATTTATAGCGCTATAATCAGGATCACAGCGGGCCAGACCAAGTCCGTATGCTGTGCTCGCGGGATGTAAGAGTCGCTGAAATTATACATGCATAGGAAATTGATGTGTATTTCTATCCTTTAAGACATTTTGGTTTAAATTGTTGTGGTTAACGATGTGGTAAATATGTTTTGTTTATGTATAAGATGCATTGATTTACCACAAAGGACAATTTTTTGATGAACCGCTGTTATTGCGAGATTTGTGTGTGACCACGAGAGACTGTGAGATGTGCGTAGAAAAGGGATGTGAACAGAGCTAACCGCAGCAGCCTGCTCAGTTCGCTAACTGTAAAGAGTGCACAAAACTAAAGAATATTCGTCCAGGACCTCCGAAGTGGCAAGCGACCACGAGGTAACTTTCTGTTTAATGCACGTGTTACTTGTAACCCGATAAAGTGCCTAAAGCCTTTATGTTTATGTCTTTAGTTTTCATTTCGTTTAATAAACAAGGCAAAGCACCCGTCTTGACGAAGCCGTGCCTGTGTTGTCATTTCGGAGTGACACGGGACATAAACAGCTTAGGTAGCGCTACTTCAGCTGAAAACTATTTAAACATAAAAATTCAAAAACGATAAATAATATAGCTTCATCAACTGTACAAAAGAATAAAACTATTAAATGTGGATTATTAAACATTAGGTCTCTCTCTTCCAAGTCCCTGTTAGTAAATGATTTAATAATTGATCAACATATTGATTTATTGTGCCTTACAGAAACCTGGTTACAGCAGGATGAATATGTTAGTTTAAATGAATCAACACCCCCGAGTCACACTAACTGTCAGAATGCTCGAAGCACAGGTCGAGGAGGAGGAGTAGCAGCAATCTTCAATTCCAGCTTAGTAATTAATCAAAGATCCAGACAGAGTTTTAATTCTTTTGAAAGCCTGAGTCTTAGTCTTGTCCACCCTAATTGGGAAATTCAAAAACCTGTTTGATTTATTATTATCTACCGTCCACCTGGTCCTTACTCAGAGTTTCTGTCTGATTTCTCAGACTTTTTATCTGATTTAGTGCTCAGTTCAGATAAAATCATTATAGTGGGTGATTTTAACATCCATGTAGATGCTGAAAATGACAGCCTCAACACTGCATTTAATCTATTATTAGATTCAATTGGCTTCTGTCAGAATGTAAAGGAGCCCACCCACCACTTTAATCATACTCTGGATCTTGTCCTGACATATGGCATAGAAACTGAAGACCTAACAGTATTCCCTGAAAGCCCCCTCCTGTCTGATCATTTCTTAGTAACATTTACATTTACTTTAATGGATTACACAGCAGTGGGGAATAAGTTTTATTACAGTAGGAGTCTTTGTGAAAGTGCTGTAACTATGTTTAAGGATCTAATTCCTTCATTATTATGCTCTTCAGTGCCATGTGCCAACACAGTGCAGAGCAGCTACCTAAACTCTGCTCCCACTGAGGTAGATTATCTCATCGATAGTTTTACATCCTCATTGCGTACGACTTTGGATACTGTGGCTCCTTTGAAAAGGAAAGCCTCAAATCAGAAGTGCCTGACTCCGTGGTATAATTCACAAACGCGCAGCTTAAAGCAGATAACCCGTAAGCTGGAGAGGGAATGGCATCTCACTAAAGTAGAAGATGCTCATTTAGCCTGGAAAGAGAGTTTGTTGCTCTATAAAAAAAGCCCTCCGTAAAGCTAGGACATCTTACTATTCATCATTAATTGAAGAAAATAAGAACAACCCCAGGTTTCTTTTCAGCACTGTAGCCAGGCTGACAAAGAGTCAGAGCTCTGTAGAGCCGAGTATTCCTTTCACTTTAACTAGTAATAACTTCATGGATTTCTTTACAAATACAATTTTGGACATTAGAGGAAAAATTATTCAAAACCATCTCGAAGATTTATCTTCATGTTCGGCTGCTTTCAGCACTGCTGGTATTTGTTTAGACTCTTTGGCTCCAGTTGATCTTTTGGAGTTAACTTCAATAGTTACTTCCTCCAAACCATCAACATGTTTATTAGATCCCATTCCTACTAGACTGTTCAAAGAAGTCTTTCCAATTATTGATGCCTCAATCTTAAATATGATCAATCTGTCTTTATTAGGTGGCTATGTACCACAGGCCTTCAAGGTGGCTGTAATTAAACCGCTACTTAAAAAGCCTTCACTTGACCCAGCTGTCTTAGCTAATTATAGGCCAATCTCCAACCCTCCTTTTCTCTCCAAAATCCTTGAAAGAGTAGTTGTAAAACAGCTAACTGATCATCTGCAGAGGAACGGTTTATTTGAAGAGTTTCAGTCAGGTTTCAGAATTCATCACAGTACAGAAACAGCATTAGTGAAGGTTACAAGCGATCTTCTTACAGCCTCTGACAGTGGACTCGTCTCTGTGCTTGTCCTGTTGGACCTCAGTGCAGCTTTTGATACTGTTGATCATAACATTTTATTACAGAGATTAGAGCATGCCATAGGTATTAAAGGTACTGCACTGCAGTGGTTTGAATCATATTTATCAAATAGACTCCAATTTGTTCATGTAAATGGGGAGTCGTCTTCACACACTAAGGTTAATTATGGAGTTCCACAGGGTTCTGTGCCAGGTCCAATTTTATTTACATTGTACATGCTTCCCTTAGGCAGTATTATTAGAAAGCATTGCATCAATTTTCATTGTTATGCAGATGATACTCAGCTTTATCTATCCATGAAGCCAGATGACACACATCAGTTAGTTAAACTGCAGGAATGTCTTAAAGACATAAAGGCCTGGATGACCTCTAATTTCCTGCTGCTAAATTCAGATAAAACTGTAGTTCTTGTACTCGGCCCCACAAATCTTAGATGCACAGTGTCAAACCAGATACTTACTCTGGATGGCATTACTTTGGCCTCCAGTAACACTGTGAGAAATCTTGGAGTCATTTTTGACCAGGATATGTCCTTCAATGCACATATTAAACAGATATGTAGGACTGCTTTTTTACATCTGCGCAATATTTATAAAATTAGAAACATCCTTTCTCAGACTGATGCTGAAAAGTTAGTCCATGCATTTATTACTTCTAGGCTGGACTACTGTAATTCATTATTATCAGGCTGTCCTAAAAACTCCCTGAAAAGCCTTCAGCTGATCCAAAATGCTGCAGCTAGAGTACTGACAGGTACTAGAAAGAGAGAGCATATTTCTCCCATACTGGCTTCTCTTCATTGGCTCCCTGTTAAATCTAGAATAGAATTTAAAATCCTTACTCTCACAATGGATGACAAAGTCTTGAATAATCAGGCCCCACCTAATCTTAAAAACTTCATAATACTGAATCAGCCCAATAGAGCACTCTCGCTCTCAGACTGCTGGCTTACTTGTGGTTCCTAGGATACTTAAGAGTAGAATGGGAGGCAGAGCCTTCAGCTTTCAGGCCCCTCTTCTGTGGAACCAGCTCCCAGCTTGGATTCAGGAGACAGACACCCTCTCTATTTTCAAGATTAGGCTTAAAACTTTCCTTTTTGATCAAGCTTATAGTTAGGGCTGGATCAGATCGACCCTGAACCACCCCTTAGTTACGCTGCTATAGGCCTAGGCTGCTGGGGAGTTCCCATGATGCACTGCTTGTTTTTCATTCACCTCTAATTCACTTTAGGTATTGTAATGATTTGCATCAGTATGTCAGTTTGTTGCTTTTTGTTTTAGCACTGATATAGTATTTATAGTAGTTCTTCCAAATGCTTTGGTGTTTATTTAACCTTAATTTTAAAAAAAGTGTCGGCTTTGGGAAGTTCCATATTGTTTTCCCAAAAGTATGACTCTATAAAGTCAGAATATATAGTTACATTTGGAACACTGCAGGTTAAGAATAGTGTATTTATGGTCCATAGTGTCTGTCGTGGTCCTTGGGTCTAGTTTTGAGTTTGGTCTTATTATGGTTAATATTAATATTATTATTAATATTTATATTCCTTTGGGGTTCTTGTCTACTTCTGTTTGTGGTTTCAGTTTACATTATATTTCCTGAGTCCCTGTGCTTGTGTGGTTCCCTGTTTAGTTATATCGGGTTAAGCTTGTCTCCCCATTCAGTTATGTCTCTCTTCCTGTTTCCTGTGCCTTAAGTTCCCTGACTGCTCCAGTTAGTTAAGAAATGTGAGCAAAAAACTGTCAATAACTAATTAAAATTTTTGATACAGCATGGTTGTGATACTTAAAAGTAGAATGGGAGGCAGAGCCTTCAGCTTTCAGGCCCCTCATCTGTGGAACCATCTCCCAGCTTGGATTTGGGAGACAGACACCCTCTCTATTTTTAAGATTAGGCTTAAAACTTTCCTTTTTGATCAAGCTTATAGTTAGGGCTGGATCAGACGACCCTGAACCACCCCTTAGTTATGCTGCTATAGGCCTAGGCTGCTGAGCGGGGTCCCATAATGCACTGTTTCTTCTCATTCACCTTTATTTACTTGTTTATACTTCACTCTGTATTTAATCATTATTATTAATCTCTGGCTCTCTTCCACAGCATGTCTTTTGTCCTGTCTCTCTCCACTCAGCCCCAACCAGTCGCAGCAGATGACTGCCCCTCCCTGAGCCTGGTTCTGCCGGAGGTTTCTTCCTGTTAAAAGGGAGTTTTTCCTTCCCACCGTCGCCAAGTGCTTGCTCATAGGGGGTCGTTTTGACTGTTGGGTTTTCTGTGTTATTGTAGGGTCTTTACCCACAATACAAAGCGCCTTGAGGCGACTGTTGTGATTTGGCGCTATATAAATAAAATTGAATTGAATTTAATTGAATTGAACTGAAGAGGAGCGAGCATATTAAAGGGAGAAACATGTGGCAGGTAAATGCAATGTTTCTAAATGCTCAACAAATCTCAGAAGAAGAGAGGTTAGATTTAAAGGGAAGGACTGCAAAACAAACTGAGGTGTGCTGACTTTGTGTAATTCAAAGATTGTATGAAAATACTGCAGTTTAGTGTGTAATAAACAGGTCAGCTTGCTGTACTGTATTTACAGTAAAGCTCTGTGTCGGTGCACAGAGGCTGTGTTCATGGTCAGAGTTACAGGTTACATCAGTGCAGCAGAGATGAGTTTGAATCAAAGCTGCTGATGCTGAGATTCATTCACTGAATCCAACATGTATACAGCCTGTATGCTGTCAGTGTAGGGGATGGAGATCAGCTAAAGTAGCTCATGAAATACTGGGTTCCATCTTTGTGAGTTCACTTCATCCACACAGAGCAGTAAACCTCAGAGCAGCAGGTCAGCTGATCACAGCCTGCACGCCAACATCATTTACTGGAGTTCACAATAGAAAGTTGTGATTCTTCTCCCCATGCGGAGCCACTACAGCTGATCTTAGGGTTCCTCCACCTTCTGAATCCCACTGTAACCCCTGAGTATCCTCATGTTTGTGTTTACGTGGAGGCACAGTCGCCCTCTACTGTGGAGGACACAGAGACTAGAGCTGTGATTAAATTCCCTTTCACAGCTTGTGTCCTACATAACAGATTCAAGCTGAGTGCATTCATTAGAATTAAAATTTAGTTTGGAATGACGTTTGTATTCTCATGCATTATTTTATATTACAATAATATATAATGAGGTTCAGTTAGCTTTACACAAAAAAAGCAGGTAGCAACTTCCTCCAAAGAGCTACTTTTACTTTCTTTGAGTACATTTCAGAGCCTTTACTTTTTACTTTTACTTAAGTAAAGAAGTTGAACCAGTACTTTGACTTTTACCAAATTATTTTTTAACACAAGTACTTGTACTGCTACTTAAGTACAGAATGTCAATACTTTTGCCACCTCTGCCAGCTGCCAAAGGGAAAATCCACAAGATGGCTGTGCAACCTGCCATGTTATATGCAATGGAAACCCTGCCACTGTCAAACCGGAATACAAAGAGATTGGAAGGTAGCAGAAATGAACATGTCTAGATGGGCATGTGGGCACACATGAAAAGCCGGAATCAGAAACAACACTTGGAGCTACAGAAGATGAAGTCCATGATAGAGCCAGTTGGAGGAGACTCATGGCCCCACGAAGAATTGGGACAAGGTAGAAGAAGAAGATTTTCATATCTATGAGCTCAGCTCGTGAAGCTCATGTTGGTGTTGAAAAGTTGGTCTGTAGCAACTGTGGGTTGTGTTTTTAGCCACTCTCCTCCCTTCATGAATGTAATCTGCTTTCGCAAGACAGTGGGGCCCATTTATAACAATTCATTCAACGTGGAAGCAAAATATGCTGCACAAAGTATGAGCTGAGGATGCAGCTACTGATAAAAGTCAATTAAAAGATGTAACCAAGTCAATTAATATTATAATTGAGAAAATGCCAGTCACTGATCAGAAACAAAAAAGTTGAAATAAGATAATAAAAAACAGAAATTTAATAAGAAACAAAAGTAATAATAATTAAAACCAATAATCAACCAGTAAGAATGAAACAACAAAAGGTGGAGAAATAAAATGAAATAATTCAGATAAACATTTGTCCACTTAAATTAATTAAACTACCTAAAACAATCAGAAATCACATACAAGGTCTTGAACAATCAGGCCACACCTTTAAGATCTCACATCAATTCAATTAAATTGTATTTATATAGCTCCAAATCACAAGGTGCTTCATATTGTAATGTAAAGACCATACAATAATTACAGAGACACTCAAAAATCAAAATGATCCCCTATGAGCAAGCACTTGGCGCCAGTGGGAAGTTTTTCTTCTGACACACCATTGGCTCATTCAGGTGTGCACACTCTGCATCAGACTGTCTATACTTAGAAGATAATTCCATGTTGATCCAATGAATCAATGAAACCTTCATTTCATAGCGGTGACAATGAAACCTGAAGTTTGGTCAGAGGCATGAGGACAAAGGAGCAGCAGATCAGAGACTCGAGGAAAGCTCACAGAAAGAATAAGATGTTGTTGTGCTCCCTCCGCTCCAGTAGGAGCGCTCTTCGCTATCCCCAATCCCTTTCGCTCTCTTCGACGCGGAACTCAGAGCGTGTTTACTTCCCCGCTGCCTCTCTTTGTCCCGGAGGGTCCCGGTGCAGAAAAGCCGCAGAATGTGCGCCGTGCAGCTGCTGCGAGTGTCGGTGCACGAGCGGATCAGCGCCGCCGCTGAAGACTTCCTGCTGCAGCTGGAAAAAGGAGAAGAAGCGGCCGAGCTGCCGGCATTGAGAGCACTGCTGACCGAGCGGCTGACGGCGGCTGCAGAGGAGATCGTCGCTCTGTTGGAGGAAACCGTGGCGGAGTACGAAGACAGAGTGGAGCGCTCAGAGCGAGAGATCTGCCGGCAGAGGAGGCTGCTCGATGCCGTGCTGAAGCCCGAAGTCCGGCTGCACGCAGCAGGTCAGTGCCCGGAAACATCCGAGCCGAGCGCTTGTTTTATTCGGCCAAGGTCCGTACGCACGGAATTCAGAGCGGAAACTGCTCCAAGGAGTTTTCACAGAGAAAGGAGGAAGAAAACGCTGAGAGACAAGCGGGAGGCTGTTAGGCTGGAACCACAACTCCCAGGAGGCAACGAAGCACAACCTCATGGGAGCTGTAGTTTTAGACCCTTCCTCATGAAACATACCTGCGTTCTCTCTGTGAGCTCTGGGCCTCTTCAGGCTCCTCTTGCGTGAATATTTGCTAGTTTTTCAGAGTTTGTCCTGCTCAGAATGGCTGTAGGAGGTGAAAACACATGTCAGCAGACCGAGTCTCACAGAGAGGAGACAGGCAGTAATACCTTCTTTAAATTTCCGGTGTGGAAAATTTCACCACTAGATGGCAGTAGATCACAGATTGCAATCATCTGAGTCCAACTCCAGCGCATAATCCTAGCTACAGTGGCTGCTGTATGGCAAACATGTTTTAGTCAGCCAAGAGAGATTAAAAACATTACATTTAAGACTGTATCTCAAAATGGCTGCAGTGTGTTTCTACTGCCGTCCTGATCGGAGCTGCCCCGGAGGTTTTCCCCATCTGTGGAAGGCTGTCAGTCCAGTGTTTACCTCAGCTTTGAGAAGCATCCACCTTTATTTCCTCTGGAGGAGGTCGTAAAACTTTGTGAAGGGAGTCTGATATGAGTCGATGAGTCAGGGAAACTGACTTCTGTGTGATGACAGCGATGCTGAACTTTTCTGTTGGTAAGAGCTGCTGTTTTTGCTGCTGTTGGTGAAACTGCATAACTTTGTTAGACTCTAATGCTTAGTGAATAAACTCTCATACAATGCCAGTACCTGTCAACTTTCTGAAGCCAGGAGGTTGCGGGTCTGATTTGCTGACAGTAAATAATGGCAACAATATCGGGAATAAATAAGCATGTTTATGCATGTTTTCATGTGTAGGAGCCCTAACTTCAGTTCAGGAGATACAGCTTGAGGGGAGGAGGGAGAGGATGACATTTTATTAATGCCCCTCTACTGCACAAAAACACCTTTGACTTCTTCACCCTTGACGTGAAAAAAGGAAGAGCTGTCAAACTGAATTTCGTTGCATGAAAATGTGCAATGACAATAAAGAATTTCTTTGAATTTCTAATTTCTATGTATGTGGCCCGTCTCCACCCACATAATGTAATATGCCATCAATCAGAAAGGAGATATCCTTCCCAGCCACTGTATTTAAGTATGGTGGGGGAACATGGAGACTTCCACAAACCAGTACCCACTCCTGTGTTTCTTGAACGAATTAATCATAAGTTCATGAGAATGCATCAGTTTGCTGGAAGATTAGATTAGATTCAACGTTATTATCACTGTACACAAGTATACAATGAAAAGTACGTTCCAGAAGTTGTGAATGCTTGTCAAATGCATTCCTGTTCATTCAGACATCTCCTCAGACTTCAGCAAACCTTCCTCCAATTGATATTTATTTATTCTTGGTTATTAAAGGTCTCACAAGAGGAAAAGCAGCTGCTGTTAAAGTTTAAATTATTGAAAATTTCGGTGGTCAATGAGCAGCTTATTGACTTGCCATCAGAGGAAGGAGAAAGTCAAAGTAAAAGTGAGGAAACAAGGAAGTGATCAGTTTACAGAATGAAAAATTAAATATCATTCAGTACACCTCTACATAATATTTAGAAAATAAAATTATTTAAAACTAAAACAAACTATGAAGTAAAATTCATCTTTGTGAGCTGAAAAATAATGGAAAATGAGATTGCCAAGTTTTAGAGTGTAAACACTAACCAGATTCAGCTCATTATCAATACACTTTAATTATTTAAAAATCACAATCAGAAGATCAGAACTGGATTAGAGTGAAGTTATATTTTAACTAAATGTTTCTTGTGCAGCAACAGGAAAGTCAGTGTAAAACATTTAGTTCAATACATATGAAGCTTATAAGGTTTTAGAGAGGGGAGCAGGAGATTGACAGGCAGATTAGGGAATGCATATATATATATATATATATATATATATATATATATATATATATATATATATATAAAATATGCACTTACTGGTACTGGGGAGCATGAATGTGAGTGTGAAAGGTTGTTTATCTCTCTGTGTTTGCCCTGCGACAGGTTGGCCTCCTGTACAGGGTGTACCCTGCCTCTCGCCCTATGTCAGCTGGGATAGGCTCCAGCCCCCCCACAACCCTGAACAGGATAAGCGGAAGTGAATGGATGAATGGATGGATATATGGGGAAAATCACAGTTTATAAACTTTACCACATTTTTGATATTTCACAAACTAGTCAAGACCTAAAATGGATGCACAACTTGACCTCGACCACTGGAGTCTGAGTCCCTCTGTTAGATAAGTCTTATGAAGTCACAATTTGTTCTTATTTGATTACATATATTCTGATACAATATATCTCAGCTAGGAGTAATTGGTCTGAAATCAAACAGCTGAAACTGAACTGAAATCACACTTTCTGTGTCCTGTGTTTCATTCTTTCCTTTAGATGGTCAGCAGCTGTTGGAGAGCAGAGATGAAGTTTCCCCCGAGCACCAGGAGAGGCCCTCCAGTCTGAACCAGGAGGAAGACCCACTGCCCCCACAGATTAAAGAGGAAGAGGAGGAAGCCTGGACCAGTCAGGCAGGAGAGCAGCTTCAGGACCTGCAGGTGGCTGAAATCACCACATTCACATTCAGTCCTGTCCACGTGAAGTGTGAAGATGATGAGGAGAAACCTGAGTCCTCACAACTTCATCACAGCCAGAATGAAGAGAGCAGAGACTGTGAGGGAGGACCAGAACCAGATAGGAACTCAGATCCAGATCCATTTTTACAGCCTGTTAGTGAAGACAACTCTCTGGATTCGACTGAAACTGACGACAGCGATTGTGACTGGACACAAGCAAATGAAGCTCAGTCAGGTGTAGAGGTTAAAAATCCTGAGAGTGATGCTGGCACTGCAGTGAAGGAGAGACCGTTTCCTTGCTCATACTGTGGGAAAAGATTTAGCTTGAAGGGAAATTTGAACAGACACATAAGGGACCACACAGGAGAAAGACCATTTCCCTGCACAGACTGTGATAAGTCATTTAAAGACAGTGGCTCATTAACAGCCCACATGAGGTGTCACACTGGAGAACAACCATACAGCTGTTTGTTCTGTGGGAAAAATTTCAGCGGGAGGGGAAACATGACCAGACACATGAGGATCCACACAGGAGAGAAACCGTTCACCTGCTCAGTGTGCAATAAAAGTTTTCATGTCAAAGAGCACCTCAACAGACATATGAAGTACCACACGGGAGAGAAACCCTTCAGCTGCTCCGTCTGTGGAAAAGGCTGTGCTCAGAAAACAGACCTGAAGAAGCACATGAGAGTTCACACAGGAGAGAAGCCATTCAGCTGTCCTTTTTGCGGAAAATGCTGCGCTGAAAAAGGAGACCTAACAAAACACATGAGAGTCCACACAGGAGAGAAACCATTCAGCTGTAACATCTGTGGGAAAAGCTGTGCTCAAAAGGGGAGCCTGAAGATTCATATGAGGGTTCACACAGGAGAAAAACCGTTCAGCTGCTCTGTCTGTGGAAAATGTTTCACTGTTACAGGACATCTAAAAAGACACATGAAGCTGCACGCAAATGAGAGTCATCCGCCTGAGTCTGCAGAGTCACGTTCCGCCAAAGTACAACCTGAGGATTCAGCTAATGCGTTGTGGTCCTCAACAGACTGATCAGCTGTTATTAAAAAAGAAACTGATAAAACATAGATCAATTTACACTGAAGAGGATGAAACGAGTAAGAATGTTTATTTGTTCTAGAACGAGATCAAGCTGGGCTGGAAAGTGACAGGAGTGGATTTGATAGGAATGTAAGAGTTTGTTACAGGCATTCAATCCAGAGATGCATTCACAGCGCCAGGCAAAAACAAAAAAAAATCCCCTGAGGTCCCATTTGTAAAAGAGTGTGCAGGATACACAATTAAAATTTATGTGAAGAAAGAACCCAAAAAAGTGTGTACTCATGCAGTATTCTCTTCACAAATCACTGGGAAATACATTTATGTGGATCAGGCTAGTGCCCCACTTCCCAAATTCAACTGTAAATGGCCATTGGAAAGCTCGGCAGAATGTATGTTTGCACCAATCAGATCAATTTTTACAGGGTCAAAGTGCCTTGAGATGACTTCTTGTGAACTGGCAATATATAAATAAAATTAAGCTGAATGAATCTGCAGCTTTGCAAATGGACACAGTAGGACATTGTTTGAAAATGAAACTTTGATTGAATGTGATTTAATTATTTTTTTATGATGAACATGGCCCCATTATGATCAGAACTCAGGACGAGGATGTGCTGAGTAGTAAGTATGCAGATGTGCAGGTGAAACTGGAGAAGGCAAAATGTGGGTCGGATGGGTCAGGCTTTCTGTACAGGTGCACACTGTCTCCCATCAAGATTTTAGAAATTGACACTTTTGAGTGAGAAAAGGCATAAGATCTGTTTATGAGACCCCAGGCGTTTGATTTGTGTTGGAGAGGCAAGATGTCTTACTCAAATGAAGGAGAACTGCTAGACTATCTGTCTACAGATGTGAAGTCCAAAGGGAAAAGTTGTGGTTTTAAGTTTAGCTGCAGAAGCCTTGGTCAATTCTAGACTGAAGAAAAACCTGAAAACCATGTGAGGAAGCAACAGATGCTCAAACCATCAGTAGACTCATGACTCAACAAGTTCTACTTCAAATAACAACCATGTGCTTCAGAAATTCCACACTTGGTAGTACGCTGGTGTGCTGCACCAATCTCTGTGGATCCAGAAAGCTTGAAATGATAATTAAAAGTTTGTGATCCCTTTAGTTTCTACATAAATATAACAAAAACTTCAGTTTCACATAAAGTAGAGAGAGAGAAGCCGGTGATAAAGGAAAGGCATAAATCTTACATTTAAATTATTGCATCAATCCAGTTTTATATTTATGTGATTGAAAAAGAGAACTGTTTAATGTGTATCTGTGACTGACTGACTTTGGATGGTCAGATTTAAGAAAATAGAGTAAACTCAGAGTTTTGAGCTGAGAATCAAACTAACTCATTGGACCAGTTTAGGACCTGCACAGTTTGTTTAAATGATAAAACATCTGTCTGTCAAACAAACAGAATATATATATATAAAAATCATATTTTGGGACTAACAGCCTGATGTCTGTTGTGAAGTTTCTTACGTTATTGTTGCCTGAAAATGATTTGCAGCAATTTTCTTTTTTTTTTTTTTTTTGGTCAAAAGTTGATTTTTAAGATGAAGACAGTTGTTTGAATTCTCTGATGTAACACTACAGTAAAATTTAAAAAAAATTATGATTGTGAAACGCTTTAATTTAACAGAATATTAAAATATTTAAGGATCATTCTACTTTATTTCAGCCTGCTGTGTTTTCCTTTAGTGCAGGGGTATTCAACTCCAGGCCTCGAGGGCCGGTGTCCTGCAGGTTTTAAATGCGTCTCTGCTTCAACACACCTGAGTCAAATATAGAAGTCATTAGCAGGACTCTGGAGAACTTGGCTGCACACTGAGGAGGTAATTCAGTCATTTGATTCAGGTGTGTTGGATCAGGGACACATCTAAAACCTGCAGGACACCGGCTCTCGAGGCCTGGTTTGAATACCCCTGCTTTAGTGTGACACTACAAACAAAAACATTACTCATCTGAGGGCAATACACTAAACTACGGTAAACCATTCGGACCAGGAGTGACATGTTTAGCAAGATGTTCTCCTTAAGTCACTGGCTATCTGAGTGGTGTCCAAAACCTGGTCTTGTTAGGAGAGATCACATCCATCCCACTTCGGATGGAGCAGCTGTCAATTCTAGAAATCTGGCCAAATTTATTAAACCACCCAAAATGGGTTTAGATCAGGAAGCAGAGTAAAACAGTTAAATGTGGATTATTAAACATTAGGTCTCGCTCTTCTAAGTCCCTGTTAGTAAATGATTTAATAATTGATCAGCATATTGATTTATTCTGCATCACAGAAACCTAGTTACAGCAGGATGAATGTTTAGTTTCAATGAATTTCTGATTTCTCAGACTTTTAATTTGATTCAGTACTCAATTCAGATAAAATAATTATAATGGGTGATTTCAACATCAGTGTAGATGCTGAAAATGACAGCCTCAACACTGCATTTAATCTATTATTAGACTCATTGGCTTTTCTCAAAATGTAAATGAGTCCACCCACCACTTTAACCACACTCTGGATCTTGTTCTGACATGTGGCATAGAAACTGAAGACTTAACTGTATTCCCTGAAAGCCCTCTTTTGCCTGATTATTTCTTCAGCAGTTGGGAATAAGTTTTATTACAGTAGAAGTCTTTGTGAAAGTGCTGTGACTAAGTTCAAGGATATAGACTGGTTCTTATATAGCTTTTTTTTTTTTACTCCATTTAAAACCCTGAAAGCACTTTATGCAACATTCACACAATATTTGACTCACCTGGTATAACTCAAACGCACGGCTTAAAGCAGATAACCTGTAAGCTGGAGATGAAATGTCATCTCACTAATTTAGAAGATCTTCATTTAGCCTGATAAAATAGTTTGGTGCTCTATTTAAAAAAAAAAAAAATTAGGTCATTAATTTATCAGGGTGGCAATATGATCAATCTATCTTTATTAATCGGCTATGTACAACAGACTTTTAAGGTTGCAGTAATTAAACCGTTACTTAAAAAGCCATCACTTGACCCAGCTGTCTTAGCTAATTATAGGCCGATCTCCAACCTTCCTTTTCTCTAAAAAAAAATCCTTGAAAGAGTAGTTGTAAAACAGCTAACATCATCTGCAGAGGAACGGTTTATTTGAAGAGTTTCAGTCAGGTTTCAGAATTCATCACAGTACAGAAACAGCATTAGTGAAGGTTACAAACGATCTTCTTACAGCCTCTGACAGTGGACTCGTCTCTGTGCTTGTCCTGATGTAAGAAGAGTTAGCCAAAATTCCTCCACATCAATGTGAAAGACTCACTGCCAGTTATCACAAATACTTGATTTGCTGCCAAGGTTGGCAAACAACTGGTTATTAGGTTTAGGGGTAATACTGTTAGCATTTATGTGTTGTAAATGCTAAGAATTTTTCAGTGACTAGAGATAGCCTAATGCTCCCCTGGTATTGGTCAATGTAACTACAGGCCAAAATAATTATGTGTACAAAGGGATGACTACACTTAGCAAATTAACTGCTTATTGGTTGATTTTTTTCCCCCTATATCTTAAACAATGAATCTACAAATTTAATACCAAAAGCAAAATTTATTTCCTTGATTTTAATTTCACATGTTTAAAAACTTTTATGACCTGCAGAAACCCTGAGTGTGCAGGAGTCTGAAATGCTTTTAGGAGTCACAGAAATCTTTTCAAGCAGAAAGAAGGGAAAAAAATTCTACAAGAAAAAAACTCAAGAATAAACTGTATTTAGACAAAAACAAGACAAACACACACAATAAATAAAGTTTTGATCAATCTGACTGGTAGAATTACTATTATTATTTTCTTTTTCATATTTTCAATTTTTTATTTTTTTAACCACAATATTAATGGGTTGAAAATCTGATATGGTGATGGCCCTAGCTTAAATCTAAGTGAGGTCTCTTGGTCTCTTTCCAAAAGTCACTGTCAACACTGTCATCACTCTGAGGCTGCAGAGTTGCTGAAGTCTGGTCTTCAGAATGGCTCAAAAGATGTCTGACAGAGTTTAAACCCAGCTGAACTTCACCGGTCTCTGCTCTTTTGCTGTCATCAGTATCTGTGTCAGCTGGCTTTGAAGCCTTGTTTTCAGTCTCTGGTTGTGCACGTCCATCTGCATCTGAGCTCCTGGCTGATTCTGGTCCTTTGCAGTTCTCTTCATCAGCTGTTTCCGTCTTTTCAGGTGCCTCTGTGTTCTCCTCAGTCTGGCTGTGATGAAGATACTGATGCTGTTTGAGTTTATTTTGGCAGGTGAATCTCGTGCGACAAATACAGCAGCTGTAAAGTTTCTTGCTGCCATCATTGTTTGTGTTTTTAATCAGATGTTGTTTCCATGAAAAATCTTTTTGACAAACTGAATAGCGAAACTGTGTTTGTCTTGTGTGGCTTCTCATGTGCTGAACTAATGAGTCTGTTTCACCAAAACCTGCATTACAAACTGAACATCTTAACAAGTCTTTTCTTGCATGCTCTCCAAAGTGAAAATTTAAATCTTCTCGTCTGGCAAATCTTTCCCCAGACTGAGAGCACCTCAGCACCTTGTTGGACCTGCTTTGTTCCTGAGCTTGAGTTGACTCACAAACGCACTGGTGATTTATGAGGTCTGACTCCGAAGTGAAGGTTTGCTCACAGATAATGCAGCTGAGCAGTTCCTCTCCTGTATGGGCAGAAATATGTTTTGTCAACCATCCTCCTGTTAAAAATCCTTTCCCACAAAATAAGCAGCTAAGTAGTTTAGCTTTATGATGACTTCCTGCATCAGTTACTTCATTTTTTTGATTGTTTATACCTGACTGCAGTGGCTTGGTCTGTTTCCAGAAATTATCTGGATCACTCTTAAGAGATGCAAAACTGTTGAAATCTGGATCTGAGTTCCTGGCTGGTTCTGGTCCAGGAGTCTGGCTCTGGGTTGGGATGCATTTGTGATATTTGATCTGTGAATGCCAGTTGAAGCTTTTACTGCAAATGTGGCACTTGAAGCGTTTCTCACCAGTGTGAACAGACATGTGCATTTTCATGATTAATTTTGTAGTGAAGGTTTTGCTGCAGAGGGGGCAGCTGAAGGGTCTCTCTCCCGTGTGAGTCCTCAGGTGAGTTTCCAGATTCCCCTTTCGGCGAAAACATTTTCCACACTCAGGACAGACAAACGATTTCTGGCCATCCTCACATCTCCAGTCTCCTGCAGGGGTCACCGAGCAGTTTGAATCTAACTGAGTTTCATTGGTCTCCTCCCAGTCACCATCACTGACGTCAGTCTCTGAGGAATCTGAAGTCTGGAGCTTTAAATTTGGATGATCTCTGTTCTCCTCAGAGTGACTGAGATGAAGCTGTGAAGTCTGAGGTTTCTCCTTCACTTCTTCACTCTTCACAGGGGCTTGACTAAACATCAGTGTGGTGATATCAGCTTCCTCTGGTTCCTCTTTAATCTGTCGGTCCTCCTGTCTTACGTGATCCTGTTCCCCTGTAACAAACCTGATGTGTTGGCTCAGATCTTCTCTGTATGTACACTGTTGCATGTCTGTCTGTGCATAAAGTGTCACATAACTTTCAGAGACTTCTTTAGGTTCCACAGAGGTTAAACTGGACACCAGTGGCTCTGTCTCTTTATAAAAATCTCTCCCTATGCTTTCATTGTCACTGGGTTCAATTTTAATCTTATCATCAGGACAGACCTGTGGCTTCTTTTCTGTTTGGGAGCCATTTTGACCTGCAGAGATGTTTTTATTTCTCTTATAAGTGAAGCCTGACCGATGATGCCTGGTCTCTTTCCAGAAATGATTGTCAGCGCTGTCATCCATTTCAACAGACACTGAAGACTTCTTGTATATGTCTTGTCTTAACTTTCCATTTGATTTGGCAGGACATTTGTGCTTTTTGCTTTGATAGTGCCAACAGAATCTTTTCCCACAGTTATCACAGCCAAATGGTTTCACTGTTAAATGGACTGCCACATGTTGTGTTAACATGGCTTTTCGTGAAAATTTTCTCAAGCAGCTTGGGCACTTGTAAGGCTTTTCTCCCGTGTGGCTTCTCATGTGGAGCTTCATTTGTGATTGAAACTGACGCTGCAGACCACAGATCGTGCATGTGAACCGTTTTATGCTCTGATGTGTTTTCTTGTGAGTTGTCAGAAGAGATCTGTCTAAAAACACGTCCCCACATTCAGAGCAGGTCAGCGGTTTCTTTGGTTTTTCTCTCTGAGATACTGACACACACTTATGGGCCTTGATCTGTGCCGGCCACCTGAAAGACTTATTGCAGATGTCGCAGCTGAAGGGTTTCCCTCCAGTGTGAATCAATGTGTGGTATTTCAAATGTCCTTTCTTTCTAAATTGTTTAGGGCAAAAGGTGCAGCTAAACGATTTCTCCCCTGTATGAATTTTTAAGTGGTAGCTCAGACCACCTATCTTAGTAAACCTCTTACCACACAAAGAGCAACAGAAAGGTTTTTTTCCTGTTTGAGTTTCTACGTGTGAATCCAAATTTCCCACTTTTTCATTTTCCCTATGTTCAGAGTTGTGATCTGCTCTGACTTTCTTCTGTTCACCCGGGTTTTCATTCTCAGCTTCAGGAAAGTCTGAATATTCGTCTGAATTTGATCTTCCCTCACTTCCTGTTTCCTCCTTTTTAATAAGCCGTGCCTCCGGATGGATGTATGGAGCAATCACTGAAAAACAGAAACAAACATGAGTTTATGTTAAAGGCAGTGTTGGAGTCTTAAAGAGCGTAATATCACTGTCGTGATATGCTTTCATTTGTCGCATATCAAATAATATGTATTTTTTTGATTGCTGCATTTACAAAATACTTCTGATAATGCTTGGCCTCTGTCATGGGCTATCTAAGACTACGGGGGAAAATATGCATACTTACACACATTTGCATACAGACCAAATCTGGAGTGGATGATGCAATCATCTACATGCTATTGAGAACTTCTGTCTGGACAGTAATGGCTGCACAGTAAAGATCACCTTCACTGATTTCTCAAGCACATTAAACATGATTCATCCACTGCTACTGAGAGAGAAGCTACAGGAAATGTTAGTAAACACAACCATCATCTCATGGATTACTGACTACCTGACAGCCAGGCCATAGGATTGGAGACTGAGCAGTGCTCTGCCTAATCTGTACAGTACAGGAATGCAACAAGGGACTGTGTTGTCTCCATTCCTCTTCACCTGGTACACCTCAGACTTTCAGTAAAATCTCTGGGTCATGACACCTACAGAAATTCAGCTCTGCAGTTTGGATGTATTGGTGATGGGCAAGAAGATGAGTACAAAGCAGTAGTGGTCTGGTCATTTGTTTCTGAATAAGACCTGAGAGGGGGTGACTGACTTGAGAAGGAAAAAGGTGGCTACAAAGTCCATGTCTATCCTGGGACAGGATGTAGATGTGGTGGAGGAAACAAGTACCCCAGGCATCCACATTGATGAGAGGCTGAACTGGAAGAGCAACACAGATGCTGTATACAAAAAAGGGATGAGCAGGCTGTTTTTCAAATTTGTTAAATGATGGAGATTTTCTAGCACTCACTTGTGGTGACTGCAGTGTACTTTGCTGCTCTCTGGTAAGAGAAGCCTCTTCCTAGTAGGACACCTAGAAGGCACCCAGTAGGCATCCCAGTCAGAACCACCTCAGGTGACTCCTTTTGATGTGGAGGAGTAGCAGCTCTGCCCTGAGTGGCACCTGAATGGCTGAACTCCTTAAACTCTTGCTAACAGAGAGCATAGACACCATTTAGAGGAACTTCTTTTCCAACTCTTGTAGCCACAAAGTCATTCGTATAGTTTCTGCCCTGAGCTGATGATCATATGTGAGCGTAGGAACTCGGGCTGTGCAGTTAATCGAATTTTGATTTCAATTTTGGCTCTAAATGATCACAAAAACAGTGTAATTGACAAAAAATGATTATTATTAAAATTATGTCACACTATGCTCTGCAAGTATACTCTGAGGCCAGAATTATGCTTCTGCATTGGGTCTTTGCATGGCTTACACCGTATCCAAAAATCCCTCTGAATTCAATGCAGTAACATACGCCATGACCTATGATGTGACCTACAGCGTAACCTGACGTTTTGTCAGGTTACAGCTCTGCAGGTGTAATTAGCATCACAACGGACCCCGAATCATCACCAAAAACCCTGGAAACCGATTAAACTCACGTCCTTACCGATGTTTATACCAAACCTTTTGAATAGGATTTTTTCAATAATTGAGCAGCCCTAGTAGGAATGTAGACTAAAATGTGGATTAAAAAAAAAAAAAGGCTTTGTAAAGAAAATTAATCCAAAAAAAGTTTTTATCCTCATTTTTCATAATTGTCACAAGCTAAAGTCAAAACTGAAATTACAATGTAATTATTCAGCCGTGATAACTGAAATATTACAAACAATTATAATAATCAAAATAGGGAAGAGCGAAGAGAAAATGTAACATTGTACACGTTTATGTTTAAAAGGTGTCATAATCATAATAATTCCCCAAATTATGGTTTATTAAAGTCTTGAAATATTAAAGACAATTAAAGTGCCAAATCAAAGGTCTCAGTGTGATCAGTTTATCAGCCTGTCATGAACCGTCAAACAGCTGACAGAGAGACCGAAATGAAATTTATCCCAATAACATGTCTGGTTTATTTACAACTGGAGTAATCGCTCATATTTACATGCAGAAAAATAAATAGCCGATAAAGTGTAAAGTCTAAAGCATTACTCTTTATGACTGCAGTTCTCTCTCTGTCCAACAGGCTGCACTAACACACCTACAGCTGCCTCAAACTTTAGCTTAAAGCATCACCTGCCTCTCAGTGTAACCCAGGAAGTTGGCAGAGGCTGCAATAAAATGATCCCAAAGTTTGTACTCAACTGTGTCATGAGGGCACTCAGGCCATCTGAAAGAGAAAAATGATCAAAGCTCAAAGGACAGAGGAGATGACCAGCCATAACCATGCTATGCTG
Organism: Pterophyllum scalare; assembly: GCA_024447675.2. Lineage (NCBI taxonomy): Eukaryota > Metazoa > Chordata > Actinopteri > Cichliformes > Cichlidae > Pterophyllum > Pterophyllum scalare. The sequence goes on along the minus strand of JAMQGT020012839.1, from coordinate 10,065 downwards.
TTAGCAGCACTGGAAAAGTAAGACTCAGCTTCCACAACTCCCAGCACAATCCCAGTCAGGAATAAAACCATAGCCTTACAAGTGAGGAAGAAGTTTCCCTCACCACTACGCTGAAAGCATGAGGACAGCAGGGGAAGAAAAACAGCGAGCTGTAGACAAAAACTGGACAAAAGAGAAATCTAAGCAAGAAATCAGAGAATGAATTCAAGAACAAAAATACCAGATAGTGTTGACTGAAACTACCTTTGTGAGCTGCACAGACAATTCAATTCAATTCAATTCAATTTTATTTTATTTATATAGCGCCAAATCACAACAAACAGTCACCTCAAGGCGCTTTGTATTGTGGGTAAAGACCCTACAAGAACACAGAGAAAACCCAACAGTCAAAATGACCCCTATGAGCAAGCACTTGGCGATGGTGGGAAGGAAAAACTCCCTTTTAAAAGGAAGAAACCTCCAGCAGAACCAGGCTCAGGGAGGGGCAGTCATCTGCTGCGACACAGAAGGCTGAATGTTAAATTTTGATATTTTTGTTAGTACTTGTCAGTTCAAACCTAACCTTGAGCCAACCCACCCACTTCACAAGGCAAGTATAAGACCAATGCCCAAAATAGAAAAACACCTAAAGGCGTTTCTGATGTAGCTTCAGAAACAAAATCATTCAATTCAACTTACAACAAACAAAAGTGACTGTAACATGCCTCTGGATAAATGGGAAGACAGGTGGCCTGTAAATTTTATATTATTATACTTGCATACAATCAGATTTTCCATAAATGACTCTACTGGAATCATCCGAATTGGAATCTGAAGAAGATTCAGAGACTTGTTTTTAGTGGACTCCAATACTCCAATACACACCTGCAGCCTGTGAACATGTTGCACATGTTTACAGGCTGCAGGTGCACTTTATAACACGTTATAAACAAAGCTCCAGTGTTGACGATGAGTAACTTGATAATGTTGGCAAACCTAAGACATTAACAGAAAGAAGCTTTTTGCGCTGTATAATGGCCAGAAAGGCCCCGAAACTCTGTTCTTCAGTGTGGCTGTTTTCTGTTTCTAATTAAACTGTTTCAACACCTCCTGGTGTAACGATCTGACCGGTCACATCTGACTCGGCTCGGCTGTATCCGGGCACTGACCTGCTGCGTGCAGCCGGACTTCGGGCTTCAGCACGGCATCGAGCAGCCTCCTCTGCCGGCAGAACTCTCGCTCTGAGCGCTGCACTCTGTCTTCGTACTCCGCCACGGTTTCCTCCAACAGAGCGACGATCTCCTCTGCAGCCGCCGTCAGCCGCTCGGTCAGCAGCGCTCTCAGCGCCGGCAGCTCGGCCGCTTCTCCTTTTTCCAGCTGCAGCAGGAAGTCTTCAGCGGCGGCGCTGATCCGCTCGTGGACCGACACCCGCAGTAGCTTCACGGCGCACATTCTGCAGCTTTTCCGCACCGGGACCCTCCGGGACAGAGAGAGGCAGCGGGGACGTAAACAAGCTCCGAGTTCGGCGTCGAGGAGAGCGGAGCGGAACGGACAGCGCGGAGAGCGCCCCTGCTGGAGCGGAGGTGGCAGCGTCGCGCTGGAGAGCTGTGAGCATGCGCCGAAATCTGGACCTTCTTCGTGATTTTTTTCTTGTTCTGAGGGACGTTTTTAGACAGATATGCTGCTATTTCAGAAGTAAGCTGTGTAGCAACCAACAGCTGAAGCTGGAACTGATAAGAAAGCTCTGAAAATGTTTAATTTTTGTTTTAATTAATCTGAGCTGTGACATGGGTCATCATTTATTTATTTATAACCCCTGTCAGAATGCTTTTATGTTTGGTAAATGATGGCAGTTTCTTAACAAATTTTAAATGAACAAAGATGTGGTTTAGATTGAGTCCACAAGGCCAGGTTTAGGGTGGGAGACACCAGCTGACGTCCTCCTCTCCTCTTCTGCTCCAGCACAGATCCATCAACTGCCTCGCTGGCTCTGAGGAGTGAATCTATTCTCATGCTTCCAGCTTAGAGACTTTGTGCTTTACTGTTACAGAGGAGTTCCTCACTGAGCTGCTGTTTGTCCATCAGTTCTCAACCACCACTCTTTCTGTGCGCATCCAGGTTTCCTTTACACACCAGTGATGTAACCCCCTAGTAAGACCATAGAAGAAGAAAACAGCAACACCAGCAGCTAGTTTACGGTGATGGAGTTGAATCCATTTTTCGGCCGAGAGTTTGCCGTTGAAAAACCCTGAATGGTTCGAGCACTTGGCACAAGCACCCGGTCAGTGGAAAAAGTGCCACTGTGTTGTTTTTTTGGAGCACTTATTGGATGAAGTCAAATTGTTAATAAAGATTGTCAGTAATAACATTTGTTGAGATTTTTGGTTTTCTTTGCTCTTCTTTTCTTTCACTTTCACCTTCGGTAACTGTTTTGGCCTTTGATGAATCAGCTGTTTCCTCCTCCTTAAAAACAGAAAAAACTACAAAAAATGAAAACAGCTAGAGTGCTGTAATTCAGCAAATATGCTGGTGACAAACACACGTACAGCAGCTCTAGACAAATTTCCTGAACATCTACCTGACACAAGCAGCAGATGAGCGAGGACCCGATCAACTGGCAGTTTCTAATAAGCTACACTGTGGCTGAGCATGAGAAAGGGGTCTCGATAAAACCTTTGCTGTTTGTGGCTGCTTTCACAGAGGAACTCAGTTTGACGCTAAAGTGACCAAGTTGTTCTAAATGAGTTTATACAGGCTCCATACCTACAGTGTTTTATTATGGTGGATAATCTAAAATGTTCCATCATCAAAAATGGTTTCTAATCAGCTTTATGACCTTTATGCTGGTTCAAAAGGGCCATGCTGTCTGAAGCTCCAGCTGCCTCTGCAACTCCATAATAATGCTGAGAATTGCCCCAGTATCTTAAAAAAAAAATCTGGCATACTGATATCTAGATTAGGATTCGAAGTGATTTTAACTGCATGCAACTTTCCCAATTCTTGCGGAGTAAATGAGGATAAAAGGAAGTTTAAGCTGTAGTGTCAAAGCCACCAGTCAGCGATTAGCCTATTTAGAGATAGCTTCATCTCTAAGACTGAGCACAGACATCCTTGAAGGAAGCTTATTTCTGCTCCTTGTGTTCCCAGTCTCATTCTTTTCATCAGCACCTACAACTTGCAGTCATAGTTGAGGGCAGGACCGTGGACTGACTCATAGACAGCTTTGTATTCATGTTCAGTTGTCTGTTCCACAAGAAACCGGCTTCACTGCAGACCTGTCACCAATCTCTCTGTCCATCTCCCACTCTCCCCTCACTCATGAGATGATTATACTCCCCCACTTATGGTAGCAACTTGTTTCCCCTCCCCCCTCTGTGAATGGCCACCTTATCATCAGTGATGGGGTATGCTTGCAGAAGTGATGCCAGGAGCTTTGCTGGTAGGGTCTTCCATGGCAAAGTGGTCCTGGTGAGCTGCCAGACTTAACAACAATGACTTATTCTCTGATGTTGAAACAAAACAAAAAAAAATGTAGAAGTTCTGTTGAGTCAAATTCATAGTAGCAAAAATTTCTGTGATTAAAAACAGCACATAATACATACGTTGTGGCTCATAAATGCTCCATTCAGTCACTTGAAGCTTATACCACTCCAAAAATTGATTTTTTTTATTTATTTGATTTTTTAAAAATTTATAGCTGTGGACAATCAGTCTTTACCTACATCTATATATGTTTATTATGTTGCTCAATAAACAATCAAGAAATAATAAGAAAAGCACTCAGTTTGATTAAAAAAAAAACACAGAAAAGCAGAAACTATTTTTATTTGTGGAGCTCTCAGAATAATTTATTTGTACTGAAAAATTATTTTGCTGATTATGAACATAATCAATTTCCTGATGAAGGAATTCTGGATTCAGTTTTCTTAAACTCCTTGTCGGGAGAAACTTTCAGCTCAGAGAATATGAGATGCTGTTCCTAGACTACCACAAAGTCCCGTCCCCAGAGAGGGTGCTCATTTCTCTGCTGGAGCTTCTGAGTGTCAGTATGAAGAGTTTTACATGTTTTGTTACGCTGATTTAAAAGTGATAGATGTCAATCTAAAGGCTCAGTTCTAGTTTTAATATAAAAGAGTCAAATGAAAATGTCTGCATGAGAGCAGCCACCTTGACCAATAGGCAGTTCAGATCTTTACAGTAATTTCACCTTAAAGGTCTCAAACATTAAACATACTTCCAATTCTGCCACTCTGTCTGTAATATCTCTGAATAATTGGTAACATGAAAATACTTAAACAGCGTCATGAAGCAGCAGCATCTCAAACTGAGATCTTAACAGTACTTAATGAACCCTGACACACCGGCAGGGGGTGTTGTGTCTGCAGCTCACAGCTGGATGAAATCAGGTTGAACTCCTTCCTGTCTCTTCAGGTTGAGCGTGACAGCTGAGTCTTTTACAGGTTGTTCTTCACCGTGGACCTTCATGTGTGAGTCCACTGAACGTTTCTCTTGGTACCTCTTCCCACACACCTGACAGCTGTAGGGTTTCTCCCCAGTGTGAGTCAGCATGTGTCTCTTTAGGTCAATCTTCTGCACAAAGCCTTTGCTGCAGAGCTGGCAGCTGTAGGGTTTCTCCTTCTTGTGGAACCTCTCATGTGTCTCCAGTGAGATTTTCTGGCGAAACCTCTTCCCACAGAGGCTGCAGATGAATGGCTTCTCACCTGTGTGGATCCTCATATGAGAGTCCAGGTTTCCAATCTGTCTGAAGCTCTTCTCGCAGACTCTGCAGGTGTATGGCTTCTCTCCAGTGTGGATCCTCTTGTGCACATCCAGGTGTTGACTCATGGTGAATTTTTTGCCACAGACCTCACAGGAGTATATTCGCGGTTTCCCTCCAACATGGCTCTTGATGTGCCTCTTCAGGACCGTGTTTTCTATGAAAGTCTTTCCACAGAACTCGCAGATGAATGGCCGCTCACCAGCGTGCAGCTTCATGTGTCTCTCGAGCGAGCCCTTCCTGGGGAAGTCCTTTCCGCAGTCTTTGCATCTGAAAGGTTTCTGGCCAGTGTGTGTCCTCATGTGAATCTCCATGTCCCTGAAACTGATGCCACAGATGTCGCAGATGCGACTGGTTTCTCTGTGACTCTGGATGTGGAGCTGCAGACTCTCAGAAGACTCCGCGCGCTCTCCACAGATGCCGCAGAGACAATCAGGGTGGTTTAGATGTGTCTCTGCATGCCGCACAAAGTTCCCTTTGTTGTGAAGAGCATTGCTGCAGACCTTGCAGCAGTGAGAAGGGGTCAGGCTGGGTTTCCTGTGTTGGTTACTGATGGCAGGCTGCTCATCTGACCCATGGCTCCGGATGTGTCGCCTCAGCGCAACACTTTTTGTAAAGCATTTCCCACAAACACTGCAGCTGAATGGTGTCTGTCCGTCATGAGCTTTCATGTGTCGCTCAAGTGAATCTGCCTTGGCTGAACTCCTTATGGCAGATGTTGCAAGTGAATGGCTTCTCTGCCGTGTGGATCCTCATGTGCGTCACCATGTTGCCCTTCTGGTTGAAGCCTTTCCCACAGATGAGGCAGGTGAAAGGCTTCTCTCCAGTGTGTAGCCTCCTGTGTGTCTCCTGAGCTCGGATCGAGGGAAACTTCTTGCCACAGACGTCACATGTCCTGGTGGTGTCGCGGTGCATCTGAAGGTGCAACTTCAGGTCATCACTGGACTCAAAAGCCTCACCACACAGACCACACAGACAGTTGGCCTCTTTCAAGTGTTTCTCCACGTGCTTCATTAAAAAGCCTTTCCTGTCGAAGGACTTCCCACACACTCTGCAGCAGTGAGACGCCGACTGTTTGTTGTTCTCACATTCTTCATCTTCAGTTGGATCATCTGGAGAGGTTGGCTGGCGGTCCAGTTCAGAGATGGTCTGTGGTCTGGAGGAGGTGCCAGGCAGCATCTCCTTCAGTCGGTTGTCTCTCGCGTTGTCTGCCTTCAGACATTTCTCGTCAGATTGATTCGTGACGCCAACTGACAAACACAACTCTGGAGAGAAAACACATGACACACTGATGATTTGAACCATGTGACCCTGCAGCTGGGAAAGACATTGATATTTCCATATCCATATCATTTATCATTTCAAATAAAATATTTTAGATAATGCTGTTCATCTCAAGTTTGATGAGCTGCTTAAACTTTTTATTCCTTAAACCTGTGCCAGTATTTGCAGTCCTGCCCACATCCTCGTGCTTTGCTTGTTTCTGCAAAGATTTTCTTTCATCTAACTAGCTGACTTATTCTGTTGCAATGACACTCTACTATTTGGGTAATTATATAAATTAGCAAAAGAATCCTTTACAATACCACCAAAATAAACCATTATCCAATTGTTGCATATTACAAATATAATTAAATTAATTATTAAGCAAATGTATCTTTTCACAGTTACTTTATGAAGCAGATTTCTTAGTCCACAAGTTCTGGAGTAGATTGCGAAAAAATACGAAGCTTGTCTGACTTGCATACACAGTAGTGTGCAAATGTTTCAAGTTACCACTTATTTCTTTATAGATTTTGATAGGAAAATGGGAAATAGGTGCAGTGATTTACTGAAACATGTGCAAACATACATGGAAATGCAGTACAGTCCCTGCAAAAACATGGATAGTACAAGTCAACTGAGCTTAAACATATTTGGTATGGGCACCTTTGTTCTTCAGCACAGCCTGAACTCTCTGAGGCAGCTTTCTGTCATTTCTTTAAGCAGACTTTCTTCTTGAAGGACATTCAAAGCTCTTCTTTGGATGTTTGTGCCTTTTGTTCTCTTCTCTGTCAGGATGATCCCACACTGCTTCAATAATGCTGAAGTCTGGGCTCTGGGGAACCCAATCCATGAATGATAGTGTTCCTCTATGAGTTCTTCTATCCAGGTATACTTTTACTGCACTGGCAAAATGGAAAAACTAGAAAATGAAGCTGCTGCTAATCAAATGCTTTCTAGATGGTATTGCATGGTAAATCAAAATCTGATGGCACTTCCATCAATTTTGACGATATCTCCAACACCACTGCCTGAAATGCTGCTTCAAACCATGACAGAGCCTCCGTTGTGTTTTACAGATGGCTGTAGACACACACATCTTTTCCTGACCTCCTCTGCACATACTGATGAAGATTTTAACCAAAAATTTCACACATGAATTCATCACTCCATCAAAGCTGTTGACACTGATTTTCACTCCAGTTCTTGTGTAATGTGGCATACATCAGCCTTCCTCTCTTCCTTAAGAATGGCTTCTTGACAGCCACTGATAACATTGCTGATGAGGCTTCAGTGAACAGTAGGTGGATCAGCTGAAGGTCCAGATGCATCCCTCAGGTCCTATGTCAAGCCTGTTTCTTAAGGGTGTGATGTTCAGATACTGTTCATCTGCTGTAGACTGTTCTTCTTCGGTCCTGCACCCTTAGATTTTTTTAAGGTCACACTGCACACCATGCTAAGATATGCCATGTTTTTGGCTAATAGCTCTTTGGGAATCAGCTTGTTGGTACAGAAATACTATTTTATGCTATCAAACTGAGTTATGTTTGGCATTTTTAATAGATTTGACTAAACAAATGGGAACAAATTATGTGTGTTTTGTGACAGGCTGGTATTTGCACAGTACTGTACACGTTCATAAGTTCCCATGCGCACGCACACACACACACACAGAGTTGTCTCCTTCCTGTTTTTTTTCTTACTCCTCATCTCCCTGGTGACCTCCTGCTTTCTCTCCCTTCAGTACCACCTTCATCCTTCTGTCTCTTCCACTTGTATGCAGTCCTGCTTTCTGCTGAGAGATCAGTTTTAATCACTGCTCAAGTAAAGCTCAGAGAACTTCTAATCTGAACCCACTGTGGCTTGTTTCATTCATTTCTGGAGGTTCTGTATCCTGATAGCTAGCTGAGTTTGGGGGTGCCTCAGCAGTGTAGCTGTGTTCTTCATAATACAATGTTGTGCCATTTGGATCTATTTGGCCCAGTACACAAGGTGCCTGATTACATCACAACTGCTCTACTTCTTGTTAATCAAATGTAGGGAAAACTACAGTGTTAAGAATAAGATTTTTGTATCTTAGAAGCACACCGAGCGTGTTTTCTTTGTCTTTCCATCTTTTCTATCTCCAGCATCAGTTTCATCTCGTTGTCTCTCCGTCTCCTCCATTCAGAGCTACAGTTTAACATGGTTGTTGTTCTCTTCCAGCATCAGCTCGCTATGGTCTGAATCTTAAGTTTACCTCTGAAGAAGTCTAAGAGTAACAGCATCCTTCACTCGGATTTTTGTTGAAATATTTATGTTTGAGTTTGTAGCACAACCTGAGAGTGCTCAACATGATTTACGAGCTAAAGTCTCAGAGCTTTGAATTGAAAGAGGAACACAACCATGTAAAAATACTCCATTAAACACGTACAGTAGTCAGAGTGTGTAAAAACTAAATGTCCCACCGGGTGGTGAGACTGATTATGAGTCCCGAATATGACCGAAGTACTACAACTCCTTAATGCCGCCCCCCAGGTGGTGCAGGGAGCGCGCCCTCACACGGGCACAGAATTCAAGGCTGCGGGATGCGGATACTGACCTCTACCGGCTCCGCTTCCGGGCTCGCGTTCCGGGACCGTCGCTGGGCTCTCGTACGCCTCTCGCGGCCGCTCTGCTCGCTTCGAAGGCGTTGAGGATGAGCTCGGCGGCCGCGGAGAGCCGCTCCGTCAGCAGCTGCCGCAACTCCCGCAGCTCCGCCTGGCCGCGGTCCTGCAGGAGCCGGAAGATCTCTTGAGCAGCCGCCGCCATCTGCTGCTCGATGGCGGCCTTCAGCCTGCGGCTCTCGGACCGCTTTTTCGACATTTTTCGTTTTTCGCACCGAACAAAGAGCAGAATCGTAAACAACACAGGACACTTCCGGGATCAGCGGGAGGCGGACAATCTGAAAGCGTCATTTCCTGCACCAACCGGAACGTGGCTCCACGGTTGCTATACACGTTATACTAAGTGCTATACATATTAGTAACTTAAACAGTTTGAAAGCTTTTTTGTGTATTTTTTTAAATTTATTTTTGTCTCCTTTTTGCTTTAACGTATCCGGCTTTTACGTTTCACTGCGAATGTCGTGTAAACGCTTCAAATTTCACAATGAATTACAGGGTCCGAACTGTTGACCAAACTCCCTTCAAATATACCTCCGTTTAACCTTTCTTCACTACTCCACAGAGATTTATAACTCTAGCAATAAATCTGTAGGTTTGGTGTCAGCAACTAAAGTCTTCTGGTAAATTCGGCATGTAATAGGCTCATTAATGAGCAGATACTGGCTTTAAATGCATGTGGAGAACTTGGAAAAGACGCCAGGAAGTGCTACAAACGGTGTAATTTCTGCCCAGCTGACAGATATCCTTCCACTGTTCGTATAAAGATGAAATTGTCACGTTTCACAAATCATAACAGCTGGGTACATTATTTGTAAAAATAAAACTAATATTACTAATATTTAAATGTATGCACAGAAATTTCAAATATCAGGTTATTTGAGTAGAGCACCTCTGTGGGGGCCTATATATATATATATATATATATATATATATATATATATAATATTCAAAAGTTTCATTTCAATTCAACATTATTTATGGTGGTGTGGAGGATATTATGTCAAAGCTGTCAACATATCAGTCAGTGAAGATAATCAGTTTTCTGTTTAAGGACAGTTTCTTTGTGCAGGACCAAACAAAAGTGCTTTACATGAAAAAAATAATGGGTTGGTGTCCCAAATTATCTATCTATCTATCTATCTATCTATCTATCTATCTATAAAAATGCTGCTTCTCCAGGTTAAGTTCTGGCATAAAACATAAAGCAGGCATGTACTGCTGAGAGGTCTGGAATTTTTTTTTTATAATGTCAGAATATCCAATCCGATGCACAGATTTAACTAGTTATCTTTCAATACAACTTTTTTAATGTTATTATTTTTACAGGATTAAAAAAAAAACTTTTTTTACTTCATGTAATTCAGCAATACGTAACTGAACCAAGGCTAACTAACATAACAC
>JAMQGT020012838.1:100000-126908 GCA_024447675.2 Pterophyllum scalare | reverse complement strand
TAAGGGAATGCATCTGCCTTGTACTACTATTTGTGTATGTAATCTAATTATTCCTGCCCTTTCTGCTCATATTTCCTTTCTAACTTGCTAACTATATGGACCTTTTGCTGCATGATTCTCTTTCTCTCTGTTTTCTCTGTTTCCCGCCTTATGATTGGCTGTTGATGGTTAGGATGAGGTCATGTGCCGAAGGAGCGCAGGCTCCCCATTGGCTTCTTCTCTGCTCATGTTACTGCTGCCGCTGTTCATGTGCTGTCTCGGGTCAGTCCCATAACGCTCGCTCTCTCTCGTTAACACTTTGTCATTATTTTCAAATGCTCGATCTTTTGCTTGTAGCTCTTGCTTCCTTTCCCCTGATGTTTTGATCCTCAATTTTTTTCCCACCTTCTCTCCAAACGTGATTTTACATCTCTGCTTTGTTCGACTACTTTATCTTTTTTTTCATTGCTTTCCCACCTTTTTTTCCTCTCTTACTTACCACCTCTGACTTCACCTCCTTAACTTGTCTCCCTGTCCTTAACTGACTTTGAACAAGCCATTCTCTTTGTATCGTTCCCCATCAATCATTATCTGTCTTCAAGTGTCTACTGGTTACTGATGTATCCGGATGCTAGCAAAAACAGACCACTCACTTGTCATTTACGTCTACATTTTATTTTCTTTTGCCAAAAAATCAAGGGGATGCGTTCTTTTCTTTGTCCCTCCATGTGCTAGGAGTGTAGAGCATATCAGATGAGTTTTGATCATACTTAGGTTATCCAAGATTTCCCAGTCCAGTATAAACACCTTATTCTGATGCCTTTTTATATTTTTTTACCACCTGTTTGATTGCTGCTTAGGGCACTTTCTAGGCTTCATTCTCCTTTGTTACTTCTGCAAACTTGCATCTCCCTTACAAGTAACAGTTGTAGTCAACTTGCAACTGTCAATCTTCTTGCTGTCACATTATATATATTTAAGTGGAAGTTATGTAGGTTATGGGAGAAGAGGTAAACCAAATCAAATTGTCACCAGCTACAGTACTGTGCAAAAGAACCACCCCTCATTTATATTTTGCAAGGAAATGCAAAATAGGTGCAGTGATTTATTGAAACGTGCAAGCATAAATGGAAATACAGAATGACAGAGTCTGTACAGTTCTTGAAAGTCAGTATTTGGTATGAGCACCTTTACTCTTTAATGCAACTTGAACTCTCTTAGGCAGCTTTCTTGTAATTTCTTTAAGTAGTCTTCAGGAATAGTTCTCCAGACTTCTTCTTCAGATGGCTGCACACACTCACTGTTGTACCTCTCGCCTGAGCTCCTCTGAAAATATTGATGACACTTTGTACCAACAGTTTTTAATTTGGATTCATCAGTCCATGAGACCTGTTGTTCTTCTGTAATTTGGCATACCTCAACCTTTTCATCATGTTTTCCTTCCAGAAGAATGGCTTCTTGATAGCCACTCTTCCAGTGAGACCATTTCTGATGAGGCTTTAGCAGAAGGGCCAGATCTATCTCTCAGGTCCTGTGTCAGGTCTTTGCTGAATTTTTTTATTATTATTATTATTTCTTAAGAACAGGACTTACAGATAGTTTTTAGCTCATAGCTTTTTGGGAATCAACTTGTTGGTGCAAAAATCCTATTTTATGGCCCTCAAATTGTGTCATCTTTGGCATTTTCATAGATTTAGCTAAATAAACTGTAGTAAATTATGTGTTTTTGCTAGTAACAAAGAGCCTTAAGTTACAATTTATAATTGGTTCTTTGCTAAGGGGTTTCATGTGATGACATAATACTTGTTCATCCCTTGGTTAGGTGCCTTTTGTATGCTTGAATGACTCATAGGTCAGTGTTAAGTGCCTTAACAAACAAAATGAAAATGATTTAAAAAGCCATCCAAATGTCCAAAGAAATACTTCAGACTGGAGAACTATTGCTCAAGACCACTTAAAAAAATAACATGAAAGTCTGGCTGCCTGGAAGCAAAAGATAAAGAAGAAAAAGGGGGTGGCTCAAAGCCTTCCCATAGTACTGTAAAATGAAATGACACCAGCAGGTTTAGACTGTTAGATAATTAAGCAAACATTGTAAAAATAAATTAATAAATATTGCCAGTGGTATATAAATGCTAAGAAAAATAGAAAAACATATGCTCATATGCTCAGCTGTCTGCTTAGCTTACATATTTCTTTTCTTTATTCCCAAACACGACATTAGGAAGTAAAGCTCGGTTATGGCTGCTGGTCACACAGCAGTTATTTCTCAAAGCAACTGCACTCCGGGTACTCGTAAGGTCCTTTTTGAGGGAAGCCATAAATATGTAAAAAGGAAATTCTGATAAACCTATCTTACAGTTTTATACAACTAAAACCAAAAGCACCGGAGTAATAAAATAATACTTTTTACAAGAAATATAATGTGCTTTTTTTTTCTCCATATTAATGTCTATAAATGTTATTCCTCCATTTAAGCTTAAGTTAAAGTTTACTTATTGTACTATGTACTACTACTAAAGGATATTTCCTGTTGACTGGTTTTGGCATTTTTCTTTCAATCAAAGAGCCGAAAGCATCAGAAAAGTGTGGAACATTTTTTTTAACTACTTGAATTGGCCAAAGCTTACACTGCATATATATATATATATATATATATATATATATATATATATATATATATATATATATATATGGTTAATTATTGTGGCAGGGAGAGGCTTAGCTTAACATTTAGCTTAGCTTAGGCTTAATGAGTTCTTTTTAACAGATACTAACTACACTTTCCTTCCTTCCTTCTTGCCACCAGGAATATAAGCCTGACTGTGGAGGGGTGTCCGGCTTGACTCCGTCGCTGTGGCTAATGCTGTTCCTTCAGTTGGTACTGGTCTGGATTGGGACTGACTCCAGACATCATGCCATCCCATCATGACCTCTGAACAACGTAACCGAAACCTGTATCTCCACCCCTCCGTATCTCTAACATGGCAACCAGCATGCAGCGCTACCACCAAAATGATGAGCGTCTGATGAGGAGTGCTTGTAACAAACAAAAACCTGTGAGGCCCGTGTCCTGCCAGTTTCTTCTTTATTTTCAGGGGTTTCTCCTAAGTGATTTCACCAGGGTATAAGTGCCGAAAGAAAAGTATATCAGAAGATAACAATTTGAAAGCTAGGAAAGACCTCAGCCTTTATCTGTCCATCATTGCTTAAATGGTACCCGCTGGCTGAGATTAAAGGAATCCAAAGATAAATTTTGATTGGCGACTTCTTGTCTGACCTGGTTTCTTTTAAAGAGACTGAGCTGCCTTACAGTATCAGAGGGATTTAAATCACAACAAACTTGCTGTTTATTGAATATGTTGAGCAGTTATATTCACCACTGCCAGAAACAGTGCTGCCCTCTGCAAGAGTATATTTTGAATCAATTTGCAGTGGTTAGTTATTAGGTATTTATTGTTTTTGTGGTTAAGAAATTGGCCAAGATCAGAGCAAGAGATGCCAAATCATCACATCATCACAAGCTCTTGTTCTTCATTTGCCTCATCTGGGTTGTTCATAATAATATTGTCTCAGTCTGATTTTTAGATACCATTACCCAGAGCATTTTGCAAGTGTCTCTGAGGGCATTGTCTTCACTTTACTATGCTGTTCTTTAATGTAGATGCTGTTTTTGCAGTGTGAAAGTCATGTTCATTGTTCTGTTTTTTGCACCAACACCGACCCTTCTACTGCCACAGAGTGCTTGTTTCTGAGTGTACGGATTTGAACTTTTTAGCTGATCTTATGGATTATCTGCCTTGGTTATGGATTGCCCCGGTAAAAACGTTGCTTCCATAGCATGAATAAACCAGTCAGGACAAGCTTGGCTGGTGTCCCTGTGTGCTCAGTGGACAAAATCTCTAGTGCCATGTGGACTGTGTGACAACTCCCCCCCCCTTTTTTTTTTAAGACTGTGGCTACTGAATGGGAAGTAGTGTAGTATTTAATTATTTTATTATTTAAAGGTTATTTGAAGAGTCAGGACATCATTCTGCTGTTTTTTAAATCGCCACCACGAAGGAAAGGATTACAGGAGAATTTGTATTTGACGTTTCTCTCAAAAGTTGGTCAAAATGGGGAAAAAAATATTACATTTGTATTCACTGCTGTCACTTTTTAAATTAAATGACTACTATCTGCACTGCAATTCAAAGTGCAGCTGCTATTTCTCTTCACAGTTTGATCTCCTTGCTGAAGAACAGTCTTTTGTCCCTGTGTAGTGGTGAAGTTCCCTCTGTCGGATCATCATACTGTGATATCAACTACTATACAAGAGCGTTATACCATCCTTTTGACTCCAACAAAAGTTCATCTTTTCATTTTGTGTGCCTTCTTCTCATATTAATGACATATATTAAACATACCTTCACAATCCGTGAGATGTGCTGATACTACTGTACATGGTTTCAGTTCATTTGTGTAATCATGTTTGCCAAAGAGAGAACAGTGAAGTACATTTATTTATAAAGAAAAAAAATTTGTGCTAATCAGTCAAACCACTGCTTTAAAGCAAATATATCTGCTGTTAAAAACAAGAGCAAATTTCACGGGACCAAGCTGGATTCTTATAAAAGCTAAATACCACTGTCGACAAATTAAAACCACTGAATTTCAGGATTAAATCATTTTGAATATGCAGAATGTGGAAAACCACTTGCTGTAATTTTACGGTGAATTTACGTATTTACACAGTCTTGAATCAAACATAATTCTTTATTGGCAGGAAATAATAGCCAGACTGCAGATTTTGTTGTGATTATTTGAACCACAACCAAACGCAGTTTTAAATCTTTGAGATAAAACTGTCATTTTTTACTTAAACCAGCTGCACTTGATGGTGTGTCATGTCAATGATCATTATTTAGGACTTTGTTAGTTCTTAACAGGAACCAATCACAGAATAATAAAATGTACGTGTGTGTCGACTTTCACCGAGGAGCTGCTCATATACCAGGGCTGCAACTACTTTTGTGACTTGTTTAGTGATATCAGATACTTTGGGATGCACTCTGTAGTTAAATACGAGGAATGCTTTCATGCTGAGCATTCACACCAAGTGTTACATTTGAACATTAAAACAAATCAACAATTATTTGTTTATGGCACTCGAAATGTCAACAATGGCGGAAATTGAGGATGCTAGGAACAAGACCAAGGGGTGCATCTTTTTGTGTATACTCTATAAACACTGGCGGATGTTTGCAGAAAACTACTTAATTCTGTGGGGAAGTGAAAACCACACAATTTAATCTATGTGTCTCATATTACCACTAACATTCACCCTCTTCACAATCCTTCTGTTGGCTAAACAATTACATCATAGTGAGTTATGTCAGTTTTTTTGTGTCAGACGCATTCCTCCAAGTCACATCAAGGGATCCTAGCTCTGCGAACTTCTTTTGTTGCAAAGCTCCACCACCACCACCGCCGCCATCATTAAATCAAAGCCATCATCAAATCAAAGCCATCATCATCAGGAAGTTTCCAAATGGTCTGACAGGAACTTTGTACTCGATATTTCCTCTATCTTCAACTATAACCTTCCAAAACATGTGGTGAAACTAACAATGGTATTTATGCTCCTTATTTATTAACAAATAAGAATATCAAGTGCCATATACAGTAGGTAATATATTCTCTTGTGGAGAAACCTCTTATTATTATTATTATTATATTTATGCAATGTTACCGAGGCCAGATAAGTCTCAAATTGTTTCAGTGTGCTGCACGGTACTCCTGCTTTAGTGTGTAATGATGGAAAGCATAATATACTGAGTGTCAGACATTAGTTCATGATATAATAAGGTATGATCAGCTAATACTGCCGTTCTCTTGAGGGGACAGCATTTGGCTCAGCTGGGGGAAAAGAGAACTTGATAGGAATACATAATGTTTGAATGCACTGTCTGATTGATTCAAACCATGTGGTTCACTATTATTTCAGGAGCATGCCAGTAATTTAGCTGATTTACTACAATTCATGACTACTTTACCTCACAGCCAGTTGTTTTCCACACCATGTTGCAATGTTTGGTGTTTCTGTCGGATAAAGAGAAACTGATGGCCCTCAGATGAAGAATCCTTGTGGCTTTGTTACTCTTTTGACTTCAAGAGATCAAGCCAAGGTTTTACAGATAAATATCCATACCTATCAGACTGAACTGGACTCTGAATTGTCATGGCTTTAGTGCTCCACTAAGTTCAGTTATTTCTGCATCATTAAGTTGTGGGCTTTAGCATAGATGGATGGATGGATATGGATTTTGGTGTTCCTGCCCATCTAAGATTTGACATATCTTTTGTAATATTCTGACTTTTTATTGGCACCACCCAACAGGTCAGTTTTTTATTTGTTGAATATTTTGTACCACTGGAAATACCACAGCCTCAGTTGTACTAATTGCAGTAGGCACTGTGGCTGATAAATTTAAAGCATTGCAGACAGACCAGAGACTGCAGCTCTTCAAATGGCCACTGGAGACTGGCTCCAAAATCAAGTCAATCCCCATATGCTCACTTATTAAAATGCCCATCTTTAGTATTAGGATCTGTAGTAATAGGAAGCATGATGCTTTATGTGACAGTCTGGCATGGACAAATTGTCCACTAGGCTTCACTTCAGTTTAATTTGAGTCAAACTGGGACAGATAAAAGCAGCCAGATTGCAATTAGCTGACAAATACTGTAATACGAGCTGCTGTACAATTAATTGTGCTAATAGCCCAACCAAGATGCTTGTGCTCCAGTATTTGTTCTAGTATTTTATTTGTACATTTATTTTTATCTTCAATTCAATTCAGTTTGATTTGCATAGTGCCAAATCAGAACAATAGCCGCCTCAAGGCGTTTGTAAGGCAAAGACCCTATAACAATAAAGAGAACCCCCCAACAATCAGACAACGTCCTATGAGCAAGCATTTGGCTACAGTGGGAAGGAAAAACTCCCTTTTAACAGGAAGAATCCTCCAACAGAACCAGGCTAAGGGAGGGGCAGTCATCTGCCATAACCTGTTGGTGGTGAGGGGAGGGAGACACACTGTGGAAAAGAGTCAGAGATTAATAATAACTAATGATTGATTCAGAGTGGTGTATAAACACAAAAAGGTGAGTAAAGAAGAAATGCACAGTGTATCATGTGAAGCCCCCAGCAGGCTAGGTCTATTGTAGTGTAACTACAGGAGGGCTCCGGATCACCTGATCCAACTCTAAAAATTTTATTATAATAATCTTAAAGATAGAGAGGGTGTCCGCCTCCCTAATCCATACTGGGAGCTGGTTCCACAGAAGAGGGGCCTGAAAGCTGAAGGCTCTGCCTCCCATTCTATTTTTAAATATCCTAGGAGCCATAAGTAAGTCAGTAATCTAAGAGCTAGGTGTTCTATTGGGGTAATATGGTACTGTGAGGTCTTTAAGATAAGCTATGGCCTGATTATTCAAGATCTTGTATGTAAGGTTTTTAAATTAAATTCTGGATCTAACAGGAAGCCAGTGAAGTAAAGCTAATATGTGATATGTCTGCAAGCATCTATTGTTAGCTGATAATTTCCTTATTCAAATATGGAAATATCTGTCTGTCTGGTTAACACGATGAACACAATACCGATCAACATTAGCATGATACAATTGTGATTGTGAGCATGCTGCATACATGTGTTAGCAGTGAACTTGTGATACCTACTTTTTTAGAACAGCCAGCTGAGGTCACCAGTCTTGCCCCCACCTTACGAACCGCAATTAGTCACAGTGTATTTGTATGGTCATAAAATAGAAGAACCTTGAAATTTGTTTAGTTTTTCTTTATGAATGTAAGCCAACAAGGCAGAAAAAAGTCCATGCAGATGTCAAATAATTGCAAACCAGTTGCTACTGTAGCAGCTCTAGTAGTAAAAATTGTAAAGTATGCATGAAATGTAGTTATTTAGCTAAAAATGCTGGCATGGCCATTCAGGTCATTTTGGGCAGAGAATTATACTGTACTGATGAAAAGCTCTAACAGAATCCCTTTAGAAATGCACAGAGAAAATACAGAAAGAACACAACATCCATAGCTGTCCAGATGTTTTATTCTATTATCTTAAGTGCTAAAATCAGATGCTGTCACCTCAGGAATAATATACTATAGATGTGATATAAAGTGTTTTTCATTCTGTTGGTGCTCTCTGTATAGATCGTGTGGGTTGGCCTTTTTATTTCTGGAACCTTGTTTGTGCGTATGTGGCCGTTACCTTCTGCCACTCTGGCAGATGATTGATGGCCCGTCGGTCAGTCTTTCTCTGCTTTTGTTTTTACAGCACGCCACCAAGTAATACTTCGGCAAATTTGGCTTTGGGTGGGTCTTGGTGGGCCTCTCTGTCAGTCTCCCTCGATTGTGCTTTAGTATGTTACACTTGATTCTCCAGAATCAGTCATGTCAAAAAAAAAAAGAGAAAGAAATTGTAAAAAAAAAAGAAAAAGAACAATGTTTATAATCCTGGGGAGGTACAAAAAGTGTTTATTCATGTGCAAATAAGGTATATACAGAATAAAACTTTATGATTACTAAATATTCCATTGCTTTAAGAGTTTTGGCTAATGACCTGTTCTTGCAAAATGTCTGGGGTTTTTTTCCACTGTGCATCAGATTTCTGTTAGTAACTTCTGTCACGTTGCCAACACACATTTCCCATCCAAATGTGTGTGAGAATGAGAAGGAAGCACCCCGAGTCTGCTCTCCCAGTGTCTAGCCACGATCAGAAACTCCAATGCAGCCAAAATCAACAATGTCCGGGAAAAGAAACGAAGGATTCGTAGGTCTATGCACATCGCTCCACGACACTGAATTAGTCTCCGGTACACATTCATTAACAAAAGCCCGTAATGGTCATAAATTTAGCAATTCCTGATTTCCCTGTTGCATGTTGATCAAATGGTAAGCGAGTTTCTCATTTACACTTCAACCTGAAACCAGCTGTGTTCAAGTCCACAGTTCTAGAGCTACTATTCCTCACTGCCCCCCAAAGACAAACCATAGGCTCATTTTACGCTTTATTGTGGACGTTAAAACGAATGGTTTGCAGCTAAAACATGAAGAATGAAGAAATCCTTTAGGTGCTTTGGAGCATTTTAAATGAGACCAATTACAATGTCTTTCTTCTTCATAATGCCCTTTATTGTTGGTAGCACAACTGTTGAATGACTATACAGAGACTAATATTATTAAATTCTATATTTACAGATCCTGAGAAAGAAACTGATTATAGTGTCAATCAGAAGTAGCATTTTAAGCAAGTATAATTTGAGCGTCTCAGCAGCAAAGAAGCTGAATAGAAATTTTAAATATAATTTATTAGCATATTAATAAAGTGAAATTGCCATATAAATTTCTCCAGTCTGCTAGCTTATAAGCTTATATTTTATAACTGAAGCATATTTTTCATCTCTGTTTTTAGTGTTTTCCCTTTCCTTAATGTACGAAAGATTTAGTATCATGCCCGAAAGCCATATTTTCAGGTGACAGCACCCTGTCTATGTTGGACTCCATTTTTTCCCCCAACTCTTCCTCTCCAAAAGTGTTATTCCTTGTCTGTCACAGATGAGTTGCGATGTCAACAGCACACGGTGGATTTCCTGCCAAGGGTTCTGGATTTCGCGTCTGGCAGCAAGATGACCCTGTTGGTTTACACTGAGAGGTCACTCCTGTTGTGCTTTTGATTGTTATCCTAAGTCTCCGGGCTCGCGTCCCTCTGTCACTGATTGATATCTGGCCTGAAGTCCCCAAAGTAAACGGCTTCTAATGTAAATATGAAAAGTTTATTATGTAAGTAATTAAATTTGTAAGTCTTAACAGTCCTCTCATTACAACATATTTGTTTTCCTAAAATGGGCTTTCCAAAGATTAGAGAGGTGGAGTCGTATGTCATTTGTGCACCAGCGTGTACCTTTAAGTGCCCACTCTTCAAACCCCTACTGTCTCTCCTCTCAGCTAATGCTCGCTCTTGCATTCCTCACCGTGCTTGATGAACAAGATATAGTTTCTGCTTTCTCCCCTCCTGCTTCATGGAAGCAATCTTAAGAGTACAGCTGGTTTTAGATTACTGAAGAATATAGTCTCCACATGGACCCCACTTTGTGCCCACAGACAAACACGCTGACCACCACAGAGAAAGGTTTTTTTGTTTGCTTGTTTGTTTGCTTGCTTTTTGCACAGATGTTACACAAGGATCCAGCAGGCACACACTTATTGGGAAGAAAGAAAAACTTTGTGGGTTGGGGTTGGAAGAAACAACATTTTGAGCCTCAACTGACAACAAAGAGCAAGGATAAGACCACCAAGGCATTGTTGAGGTTTTGTTTTAGCTCCACGTCTCCTGCCTTTTAGCTCCTCTGTATAATTTTAAAGGTTGTTACTTGGACTTCAGGCTCAGGAGAGACATCTGTAACCACCCCAGTCCCAAATGAATGTCCTACCCTTTCATTTAAATTTCAAACACCTCATAAAGGCATTTGCTTGGCAAGAGCTCAAAACCTAATCACAACGGCTGTCATAAATATCTTGTGATACTTACAAGGCACCAGGGGATCTCATTTAGGAGAAGCTGAAATTGATATGTTTCGCATATCTTGTTCTTTCCTACAGAATTTCTTTTCTTTCTTTCTTTTTTAACCACTGTGCATTTTTTATTCATAAAGGCTCTACCCCGCGGGTCAGCAGTCAACTGCATGCAACTCCTTACATTCTTATGCCGTTTTTAAAGATATTAAATTACAATGAACAAGCTTGTGTTAAAAGTATGGCTTCTCATAGCCCGTGATTTAAATATAAGGACAAAAAGATCCCTTTTGTTAAACCACAGTTTATGTAAAACACTGACACAGTATCTGCCCTTAATTATCAGTTTTGATTTGTCATTGTAGCAATTACCACATGGGTCCTTTCAATTTAATTCAGTTCAATTCAGTTTTATTTATATATAGCACCAAATCACAATAGTCACCTCAAGGCGCTTTATATTGTAAGGTAAAAAAAAAAAAAGACCCTATAATAATACAGAGAATATGTTTCCGTTTAAGCTTACAAAGCCCCTGTTCGCGTTGTTAAGAGATTTTTTTTTTCCATTTTACTTTTCTTGAAATGTGTTCTATTTTGTGTGTGAAGTTTGTTTTGAAATCCAGGTGTGGTCTAAAAGCAGCTGACTTTGCATGACCTGTTCCACCACAAGGTGCCAGTCTATGGTTCACTTCAAGTTAAATTGCGTTTTCCAGCTAACTGCACAAGTTCACTCTAGAGCAGTGGTTCCCAAAGTGAAGAGTACTGCGGCCCCCTTAAAAACCAGATTTTATTGCAAATTGAACAGAAAATTCAAGTGTTCTAACAGTTTAAATTCATTTGACCAACCTAAATACGTTTCAGTAAAACTTGTCACCAACATCACCAATTCTGTTCATAACTTTCATGAACAGAATTTCTTGGTGTAGCCAAGCGGTGGAAGATTTCTGGTTCGGTGTCTCTCTCTCTGCTCTTTGCGAATATGTGGTCCTTCTGGCTTCGCTGAACAATGACATCCAGCTCGCGCTGGGGCAGTCTGCGGCTGAGGATGAAACAGAGGAAGTAAGAATTCGCACCCCGAAGTCAGAGCCTACGGTTCTCAAATGGATAAGGTTTGAACGTCCACTCTTTACTGGAGAGGAGCTGTTGTCCCAAATGGAAGGATTCAAGTTTCTTGGTATTTATGGAGAAGGAGAGTGGAGCAGAAAATTGACACACAGATTGGTTAATTGTCTGTTTTGACATTAACGCTGTTGAATAACTTGTCAGTCTGAGTTCCTAAGTTCCTACCCTCACCAATGGTCATAAGCTATGGGCAGTGGCCAAAAGAATAAGATTGTTAATGCAAGCAGTGGAAATGAGCTTCCTCTGAAGGATCTCAGGGCTCAGCCTTAGAAATAGGGTCAGAAGCCTGGTCATTGGAGAGGGCCTCCAAGTAGAGATGCTACTCCCCACATTGCTGCCAGCTGAGCTGGTTTGGGCTTCTGTCTAAGATGCTTCCTGGGTGCCTCCTAGGTAAAGTGTGACCCTGGGGCAGACCCATGGCATGCTGGAGGTATCACATCTTTCAGCACGCTTGGGAATGTCTCCATATCCCCTTTGAAGACCTGGAGGAGGTGGCTGGGGGAAGGGGGCTCTGGACTGCTTACACTGCTGCCCCAGTGACCCAGATAAGTGGTAGAAAATGAATGGATCGATGGATGGAAACATAGTGTCAGGTTTTTTTTTTTAGGTTTCTCTAACATGATATGTACCAGGCTGGGTGAAGACTGATTGAGATGTGTAGATTAGCGAGTCAAAAGTAACCCATCCAGCAAAAAAAAAAAAAAAAAAAGGCATGGCATAGCTTATTGTCTCTTCAGAAAAAAACAATACACATCAATACTCAAGAAACTCCATTGTATAGAGTCCCAGGCTCAACATTTCAGCAATTGCACGGGGTAATTTGCAGCTTGAACCAAGTGAAAGATCAGAAGAATGGTTTATTTAAAAAAAAAAAACAATAAAGGCACCAACGTTTACACGATTGGCTTAGCAATATTAAAGCCTTTTCATGATATTACCAAAACAACTTAAATTCCAAATATCCTCCACCTGCTTCATTGTCCCTACAAAGCCTTGGATCCCTTTAGGGAGTTCTGTTACTTTGTGACTCATCTGCTCGTTATTAAAGCACTCACTTTGTTGTAAATGCTGTAGTCTGGTAGCGTTGTCTTTTTATGTTCCTTTCATGTTTTTTTGGCCACAGAGAAAGTGAAGCTAAAGTGGATGCCCCAGCTGTATCAGGAGAACAGAAACATAACCAGCACAGATGTAGGATGTTCTCCCTCAGTGGGCCACACAGTGACCAATACCAGAGGTTTGATGTGGTTTTTGAATCACCAGCAACACCCACGGTTTTGGATCAGCTGTCCTTGACTGGAAATGTGAGTGGTCCTTATCTCAGGGGAGAGAAGACCAGGAGAGGAGAGAAAACAGAAGAGCACTTACAAAGATTTGCAGAGGAGATGAAAAAGAAACAAGCTGTCAAAACGTTGCCTTTAAATGCTGGTGCCAGGAATAAGACAAATAAATGTTCGGCTGCTCTTGAAGACTGAAAAAATATATACACTCACAGCAACATTTCATTTATGTATTACTGATTCTGCAGTGAGTTTTTAGAAACTTGTAGGGGCTACAGTAAGACATAGCTGGTTATGTTCAAAGTCATTAGAATAAAAAAAGGGTGGAATCATTGTACAATATACTTCTTTAATGATTTAAGAAAAAAAAGAACTGGATGCACAAATTTGAATTTATTTTGGATGTTTTCTAATCCACACAGGGTCAAAATTACAGAAAATTTCAGGCTCAAATACATACATACAATACGTACACCCCCCAGTAGCATTTGGTTAAATCTCCCTTTGCAAGTTGCACCTTACCCAGATGCTTTTGGTAGCCATTAACAAGCTTTTGGCCTAATTCTGGCTGGATATTTGACCACTCTTCCTGGCAGAATTGGTCCATTTAAATTGGTCTCTTTCATTAAACATAGTCCACACATTTTCAATAAGCTTGAGGTTGCAGACATGGGAAGGCCATTCCAGAAGCTTGATGCTAGTCTGCTTTTTCCATTCCAAAACCAGTTTTTGTATTTGGGGTCACTGTCCTGTTGGATCACCAAATTGTGTCCAAGTTTTAATTGTCTAGCTGTTGATTTGAGTTGAAGTTGTACCAGTACCGCTGACAGCAAAACAGCCCCAGAGGATGGTGCTGCTTCCAACATATTTGACAGATGGTACAGTGTTCTTATTTTTGAAAGCCTCTCCTTTACTCCTCCAAATGTACACTATATTGCCCAAAATATTTCTTCGTTTGCCTTCACAAGCATATGAACTTGAGTGGCATCCCATTCTTAATCCAGGTTTAAGAAGGGTTTAATATGATGCCACCCACCCTTTGCAGCTATAACAGCTTCAACTCTTCTGGGAAGGCTTTCCACAAGGTTTAGGAGTGTGTTTATGGGAATTTTTGACCATTCTTCCAGAGGTGCATATGTGAGCTCAGACACTGATGTTGGATGAGAAGGCCTGGACCACAGGCTCTGCTTTAATTCATCCCAAAGGTGTTTTATCAGGTTGAGGTCAGGACTCTGTGCAGGCCAGTCAAATTCTTCTAGACCAAAGTTGCTCATCCATGTCTTTATGGACCTTGCTTTGTGCACTGGTGTACAGTCAGGAAGGGGCCATCCCCAGACTGTTCCCACAAAATTGGGAGCATGAAATTGTCCAAATGTCTTGGTATGCTTAAGCATTAAGAGTTCCTTTCACTGGAACTAAGGGGCCCCCTGAAAAACATTTGGCTGAGTGAATGCTGGCATGAATTGCTCCCACTACTCTCTGGCTTTTTAACTCATTTTTTAACAGTATTCTCTATTTCTGTGACAGTTATTCTTTCCAAGTCTACTACTGCTTGTCCATTTTATTTGGCAGCATATTATGTTATTTGATTGTCCTTAGTTTATTTGGCTTTATTAGCTCTAGTAGCCTACCTGTAATGCCCTGGCTTGTATCCCTCCTTTGGCTACTCCTCCTTCCTGGATCCGTCCAGTGAACCAGAATGTGGATTAACAGTTTTACGGTATGGACTATATTTGTCTTCTCTGTTGTATTTCTCCTGACAAACTTCTCGACTGCCCTGCTCCAATACTCGGCTGCTGAGCTCCTAAAACTCCACTTTTTGTCAGCTGTCCCACCGTTGGCCTTGTACCCTTGCCCGGACATATCTCATCTTCTTTGTCAGAAATATATCCACCATGGGTCACAACGGAGCTTCAACACTGACGATTCCACTCCCATCAACTTCATCTGGTCTTCATCTTGCTGCCAACCAAGAGAATCCCCTAGGACAATGGACCACAGTGTGCTGGCCAGCCCAGCCATATTGACTGGCACTGCTCTTGCAAACAATCTCCACTTTGGACTATTTAACATCTACTCACTCTTGAGCAAAGGACCTGTCCTTCAGGATCCAGTCAGTGACCACAAGTATAACAGAAACATGGCAACAATGGAATTACTTTTCCCAGCTAAATGAGACAACTCCCCGGGGTTTGTTTACTCCCGTCAGCCCCAGGGCAGGAGGCGCAGGGGAGGTGTCGCAATGATCTAACATGATAATTGGAAAGTCTGTTCAAACCCACTGGCCACATGAATCTCTTGACATAAAACTGAATGGAGCATCACTGACTATAGTTACAACTGTTTACCATCCACCTAAGCCCAACCCTGACTTTATCAGTGAATTTTCTACATTCCTCACACACATTTCCTCCCTTTCCCCAAACATAATTCTGCTTGGTGACTAAAGTGTACATATTGACAATGCTCATAACTGCCTCACTAAAGATTTTAAATCCTGCCTAGAGAGTTTTGGGTTGCAGCAGTTCATAAATTTTCCCACCCATTCCAAGGGTCATACTCTGTACCTTATCTGGTGCACTGGTGTGTTGTAACTCTTCTGCTTCTATACATCTCTGATCACATGCTTATTTAATTCGATGTCACTGTTGCACTCTCCAGAACTAAAACATTTTGTGTCATTTCATTTTGGTATAGAAAATCTCCCCAGCATTAACTACACATCCACTCCTAATGAACTACTCTCCCACTACAAAAATGCCCTCCACAATCTCCTGAACACCTTGGCTTCTTTTAAAAAAAAAAACTTCACACCTTCACACACTCTGCACATTAGTTTATAGGTGAACTCTGACAACGAAAAGTAAAAGGTTGTCATCTGGAATGACTCTACAGAAAAACTAGGCTCACTATTCATAAGGACACATTTAAGAATTGTTTTCTCCTCTATAAGGACTCTCTCCAATGCAAAACACCATTATTATACAGTTTTAATCAAGGAAATGGAAATACACAAGTACTGTTTTCTCTGGTTAATAAAACACTACGTACACCTGACTCTATCCCTCCCCATTTCTACTCAGCTGATTTTAGCAACTCACTTCTGGCCTTTTTCAATAGAGAAATTATTATTACTCATTTCAATTCAATTCAATTCAATTTTATTTATATAGCGCCAAATCACAACGAACAGTCGCCTCAAGGCGCTTTGTATTGTGGGTAAAGACCCTACAATAACACAGAGAAAACCCAACAGTCAAAACGACCCCCTATGAGCAAGCACTTGGCGACGGTGGGAAGGAAAAACTCCCTTTTAACAGGAAGAAACCTCCAGCAGAACCAGGCTCAGGGAGGGGCAGTCATCTGCTGCGACTGGTTGGGGCTGAGGGGAGAGAGACAGGACAAAAGGCATGCTGTGGAAGACAGACAGAGATTAATAATAATTATTAAATACAGAGTGAAGTATAAACAAGTAAATAATAGTGAATGAGAAGAAACAGCGCATTATGGAAACCCCCCTTAGCAGCCTAGGCCTATAGCAGCATAACTAAGGGGTGGTTCAGGGTCATCTGATCCAGCCCTAACTATAAGCTTGATCATAAAGGAAAGTTTTAAGCCTAATCTTGAAATAGAGAAGGTGTCTGTCATCAACTCATCAACAGTCTCTCGCATCTCATCCACATCACCCTTCTCAGCTTTCCAGATCCTTCTCTGTCAAACTTCAAACTTCCTCAGCTATTGATATATCAAACCTTATCCACAAATGAAAGCCATCTACTTGCCAGCTTGATCCTCTCCCTACTACTTTAGTTAAAGCTTTCATTCATCCTCTAAGTCCTCTAATAACTGCCATTGTTCATTCCTCTCTCCTCTGGTACAGTTCCTTCATCTCTTAGATCAGTTGCAGTCACCCCAATCCTCAAGAAACCTGGTGCATATCCCACTAACTTCAATAAA
The DNA here is from genome assembly GCA_024447675.2 of Pterophyllum scalare. Lineage (NCBI taxonomy): Eukaryota > Metazoa > Chordata > Actinopteri > Cichliformes > Cichlidae > Pterophyllum > Pterophyllum scalare. The sequence goes on along the minus strand of JAMQGT020012838.1, from coordinate 110,003 downwards.
CTTCATCCAATCTCAAAAAACAGCATCTCAGGTTCGTGATTACCTAGCTATCAAAAATCTTCATGAACTGTCTGGTTTTTGCCCCATCTATTGCACTGAAACAGCTCTGGTTAAAATCACCAGTGACCTCCTCATGGTTGCTGATACTGGACTACTTTCCATCCCATCCTCCTCAACTATTTGACACTATTTCCCACATCATACTCATTGACAGGTTAGCCTCTGTAGGAATATTTGACACACCCCTGAACTGGTTTAAATCTTATCTTCTCAGTTTATTTAACTCAAAACATTCAGATTTCAACCTCCCCCCTCCCCTCTGGTGTACCCCAAGGCTATGTCCTAGGACCCCTCCTATTTACCATCTACATCCTCCCCCTTGGCTACATTTTCTGTAAAAAATTACATTCAGTTTCACTGCTGTGCAGATGACACCCAGCTCTACCTCTCTACTAAACCCAACTCCTCTTTCCCTCCCACCTCCCTTTCTAACTGCTTACAGGAAATCAGGTCCTGGTTCCTGAAATCCTACTTTTTGGCCCCAAATCCACCCTCTCCAAGATAAAGATAAAAAAAAAAAACTTCTCTCATCGACAACTCCTCAGTTTCTCCCTCTTCCCAGTTTAAGAGTCTGGGTGTCATCCTTGATAGCTCCGTATCATTCCACTCTCATATCAATAATGTCACTTGGTCAGCTTACTTCCATCTACAAAATATATTTCATCTGCGTCCATCATTTACACTCAACAGCACCTCTATTCTGGTTCACACTCTCGTCACTTCTCACTTCGATTACTGCAGTTCTCTGCTTTTTTCTCTGACAAACTCATTCATACAATTCAGATGGTTCAAAACTCTGTTGCCAGCACCATTACCAGAACCCCCTTCATCAGCCATATAGCACCTGTCCTACAGCAACTCCATTGGCTTCCCATCAAATACCGCATCATTTACAAGATCCAACTTATTTCATTTAAGGACATTAACAGCATTGCTCCTCAGTACCTTTCTGAGCTCCTCCATGCATACATTCCCACCGGTACTCACAGGTCCTCCTCCCCTGTCCAACTCACTGTTCCATCTGCTCGCTTGACCACCATGAGGTCAGGAGCCTTCAGTTGCTTGGCCCCCTGTCTATGGAACTCTATGCTCCAGGACTTACATAATTCTGCTTTTTTTTACCTCTTTCAAATCTCACCTGAAAACCGATCTGTTTAGACAAGGTTACTCATTGTATTCTGCCATTAATCCTCGATCTGCCATGGTTTCTCTGTTGTTACAGTATTCTCTACTGTTGGCTGATTTTACTGTTTTTATTGTATTTATCTGATTTCTTCAAGGTGACCTTGGGAGTTTTAAAATAAATGAAAAATTTTATAATTATCATTAAAAGACTTTGTCGAACCTTCAGCGCTACTTATTAAAAGATTTACGTGAGTGAATGTATCTATTCAAGCCTGTATGTATAATTTTGATCCTGTGTGCATTAGAGAAAATCCAAAATAAAGTCAAACTTGTGCACCCATTTTTTTTAAAGTCATGAAAGATGTATGCTGTACAAAGAAAAAAGAAAAAAAAGAACAGTTCAAAGAAATCTTCTCAACCACAACTGTACCTACTTAGAACTGAGTGAACAAACCGCTGTTTGTGGGAAGCAGTTCTCCAGAAGCTATTTTTTTAATGATAAGCATTATTATATCAGAAAAACTGGTAATGCAGCGTGGCTTAGTCATGCATTCTGAATAAACTGTGAAAGTAAATCAGATTGTTTATGTTTTGTCACCATCTGCATTCATCTTTCTATGACTGTTGTCCAACTGGTTGCCTAACTGCCTTACTTACTTACTGACACACCAAACGGACAAATTCCTCCTTAGCGTCACAAACAATGACTCACTCTGCTAGGCATTTGTGATGACTCTTATACTGTTTTTCCTTACAAAGACACATATCAGATAGATCAGATCCATCTCAATAACACAACCCAGACATGCAGTCAGACCATTTTTGTTGTTAGAGCATGAGTTATTTCCTCCACTGTGCAAAACCCAGGTGTCTGATCACAATAACGAGTCAGCATATACACTGTGTGTCATAACACTGTAATTAACCACCAGAGTCTGGCACACACAAAAAGTTGACTCTCTTAAAGATCCTCTGACACGCCAAGCTCCAACTACTGTGGCTAAATTAACCTTACAGCTGCATCTCAAACTGGAACTATATGCAGATGCTCACATTTCAGCAAGCATATGCACAAGTGCGCATATACAGGGGTTGGACAATGAAACTGAAACACCTGGTTTTAGACCACAATAATTTATTAGTATGGTGTAGGGCCTCCTTTTGCGGCCAATACAGCGTCAATTTGTCTTGGGAATGACATATACAAGTCCTGCACAGTGGTCAGAGGGATTTTAAGCCATTCTTCTTGCAGGATCGTGACCAAGTCTGGCTCCTCCAAAACACCCCAAAGTGGCTCAATAATATTTAGATCTGGTGACTGTGCAGACCATGGGAGATGTTGAACTTCACTTTCATGTTCATCAAACCAATCTTTCACCAGTCTTGCTGTGTGTATTGGTGCATTGTCATCCTGATACACGGCACTGCCTTCAGGATACAATGTTTGAACCACTGGATGCACATGGTCCTCCAGAATGCTTCGGTAGTCCTTGGCAGTGATGCGCCCATCTAGCACAAGTATTGGGCCAAGGGAATGCCATGATATGGAAGCCCAAACCATCACTGATTCATCCCCTTGCTTCACTCTGGGCATGCAACAGTCTTGGTGGTACGCTTCTTTGGGGCTTCTCCACACCGTAACTCTCCAGGATGTGGGGAAAACAGTAAAGGTGGACTCATCAGAGAACAATACATGTTTCACATTGTCCACAGCCCAAGATTTGCACTCCTTGCACCACTGAAACCGACGTTTGGCATTGGCACGAGTGACCAAAGGTTTGGCTATAGCAGCCCAGCCGTGTATATTGACCCTGTGGAGCTCCCGACGGACAGTTTTGGTGGAAACAGGAGAGTTGAGGTGCACATTTAATTCTGCCGTGATTTGGGCAGCCGTGGTTTTATGTTTTTTGGATACAATCCGGGTTAGCACCCGAACATCCCTTTCAGACAGCTTCCTCTTGCGTCCACAGTTAATCCTGTTGGACGTGGTTCGTCCTTCTTGGTGGTATGCTGACATTACCCTGGATACCGTGGCTCTTGATACATCACAAAGACTTGCTGTCTTGGTCACAGATGCGCCAGCAAGACGTGCACCAACAATTTGTCCTCTTTTGAACTCTGGTATGTCACCCATAATGTTGTGTGCATTGCAATATTTTGAGCAAAACTGTGCTCTTACCCTGCTAATTGAACCTTCACACTCTGCTCTTACTGGTGCAATGTGCAATTACTAAAGATTGGCCACCAGGCTGGTCCAATTTATCCATGAAACCTCCCACACTAAAGTGACAGGTGTTTCAGTTTCATTGTCCAACCCCTATAAATACACAATAGCTATCCAAAAGATAAACAACCTTCTCCAGCTTAACATATACTTGAAAGTAAAAGCAAAAAATAAACTGCTTTCCAAATCACAGGTGTCTCCTCTAACTCATTTGCAACCCGCTACCTCTGGTGTGGAGCACTCACGCAAACACGCATACCACCCACAGTTATGTTTAAAGGGAGGAATTACAAGCATGCAAACAAGAAAGTGCAGAGCTTCTCTACTGCAAATATCAAAGGGCTTATATGTGGGAAACCTGTGCGTGTGGCAGTTGGTTAATTAGACGCTGAGTAAGTGCAAATGTGTGTTAATGCGTAATTACTGCAGTATAAATGAGTGAGCAAGTCAGAGTAAGTTTTTCTCTTTTTTCTTTTTTTGGCTTTCTTTTTGAGAAATAAATAACTCTAATACTGTTGATATGGAGCTAAGATAAATGACCACTAACAAAATTCTTTTCACTGTTTGTTTGAACTCCAGTAATTGTCTGTCAGTGGAAAACATGAAGTAATCAGTGTAAAATTGTACACCAACTCAGCCTATTCTCATTCCTAGGCTGTCATATACTGACATTTTTTGGCATCTCAAAATGGCACACGAGACATCCTTTGCCATCTGTGTCATGACACATCAGGTTTATCGCAGTTGTGATGCATGTCTCTCACATGTGGAAAATTGTAACAGTCCAGTTGACTTGACATTTAAACTTACTGCGTACCATCATTTTTCATGGTCCAGTGTTAATGTCGCGATGCTACATGTTTATAGAAAACCACAGAGAAAACAAAGTGAAAAGTTAAACTCCCGAATGTCACCTTCTGGATGACAAACTTGTGAATTCCACTGTCACCCCTCTCACTTTCTCATTTAGACTTTCTCCTTTTTGAAAGGGCATTTCTACTGCTCACTGTTTTAGCTGTGTTTTAGCTGTGTTGTTGTTCTCTTTGAGAATCTCAAAATGACACACGTTGTTCTCTTTGAGAACAACAACAGTGTTACTTGTTGTGTGTATCTGATGAAACATGATATGAAGAAGAAATTGGCTGCTGTGTGCGAGTAGTGAAGTTTCGTTCTCACACAAAAAAGTGCACTTCTCACGCTACTGTGCATTTGTCTGTCTCTGCCCCAAATGCTTGTAGATTAAACCTCCAACCCTGCTACAGTCTATGGTGAAGTCCTTAACTTTGTTAAATTGGGAATAATTAGGTGCATGATTGAGGAGGGATCCCTGATTAACTTTACAGATGGCTACTTTGGGCTGCACCCTCATTCACATGGGGTCGCCACTACACGTGCCTCCGTATGTTTGATTTGGAGGATTTTTGCTCCAGATGCCCTTCCTGATGCAACCCCCAAAGGACTTGTGTCTCCTCTCAGAACTGAACTGGGGCTCTTTTGCTTGTCTTTTGCCAATATGTAAACCATACTTGATTAACTTTACAGACGTCCCTGAATAATTAATCAGGTATCTTAGCAGCATTAAAACGGTGACATGACATGCAGTAGACCACCCAAGCAGCTTTATGGCTTGGTTTGTTATCCTGATTATTTTACATTTACTTCTGCATTGTCACACTTTTTTTAAATTTATTTATGCATACTCTTAGTCTTGGGCTTTGCTTATGTTTTTTGTTTGTTTGTTTGTTTGTTTGCTTGTTTTGCAGCACTGTTGTGCTGAAGAAATGACTTTTTTTTTTAAATGACTAATTTCAATGACTAGTTTAACATCTAGCTAACCCTGATTCTCTAAGAATTCTGTATGCAGTGAGCTTACCACCCCGCAAGTGGATCTGGGAAAGTAAGCCAACCCTAGGTACTTTTGGATGCTCCCTTATTTCCCAAGGGGATTTTTACAGCGGATGGATCTTCATGTTTGATTTGGTATAGATATTACACTGGATGCCCTTCTTGGCACAACCCTCCCATTTATCCAGGCTTGGGACCAGCACTAGGAATGCGCTAGCTTTTGACTTACTGAGGCTTGATTTGTGTCTCCTTCTGTTCTCGAATGGGTTCTTTTGCATGTAAGCCAAATGACCCTAAACCACTGAAAAGCCATTTACCATTTTTGACATTTATACTGGTACACAAGAGGAAGGGAAGGGACAACAGCCTGTGGGGGTATGAATTACATGTTGGTGTTAAATGGAGACAAAATGTATTGCGTAAGAGAACAATAGGGTGACAAGATCGAGGACTAAGTCATACACAGGTTAAAAAAAGGTGATAGACTCTAAGGCTAAACACTCCAGTGGGCAGGCAACTGCCTTCTGGTTACAGGGACTGTTACCAGGAAGCACAGGATAATAAAGGCAAAAGAATCAGAGAATGATAAGTCTATCTCAGTATTTCTCCTCATTTTGGCTAAATACCAGGAAATAAATGCCAGTAAGTGTTTTTGTTTTGCCCATCTTATCTATTATGGAAAAACAGCTCAACTTTGTGGTAAATATGCTGATTACTCCCTTTTCTATCTTTTAATTTTAAGCTATCCTTACTGGCTTCTGGACATAATGTAGCTTCATATTTGTGTCTTAGACCTGATCTTCATCTAGATCTTATATTCTCTTGTATATCAACAACAGTCAATCTGTCCCCTCAGTTTTCCATATTTCTGTTTAGTTTGGGCCTTTATGCAAGTGTAGAAATATCAAAAACACAATTCATACTCTGCTTCCATCTTCCCAAAGTTAGTGCAACATAATTAGGGGCAGTTTTGAACTTCAGACAGAGCCTGGACAGCTGCTCCACCCTGCATCTAGTGTTAATTACAAGCTAGCTGCGATTCCAGCTGCAGACATGACATCAACATTAATCCTTACGTCTAACTTTTGGAACAAAACCAAATGAACACATCTCAAAGCTTTTGAACTATTCTTTTAAAAATGATTATAAATGTGAAAATTTAAGGCCATGTTAGTAGATATAACAGTGGGTGTGTACACACATGTGTCCCCCTTGGTAAGTGTGTGTCACAGGCGTGTGTCTGGGGGGCTGTGTTGAAGGAAGGTCAAAGCCCGGTCCGGGTAATTTGCCACAGATGAAACTTGACTCCATTCCAGGGGACGAGTGCAAGTAAACGTTTCAAAGCTGCAGGAAATCTATTAGCACCTGGTGGGACTCTCCGCACACCCTACTCGGCCCTCACTCCCCCTACCTACCTCCTTCTATCCCTCACTCTACCGTCTCACCTCTCTATGCTCCACCCTTGTTAATAAAGCCACACAAGACCACCAAACTCCTGCTGTGCCACTAAATCCAAGGGATTAGTGGGTGTGTGTGTGCACATGTGTCTGTCTTTGGCGTGTGGCAAAGCATGCATTTATGTCTGTAATATGTGGACCTGAGAACGAGCATGTAATGTATCTGGACCTGTCCTTTTTACACACGTGGAGCCAGTTAGCAGGGAATGAGGTGCCAGACAAGCATGCAGCAGCTGCCACATGAGAAACAATAGCTCATGATGCAGGCACAGTAGGTTGCAGTTGCTGCTGAATGCTGACTCTAGGTCAGGTAACGTGTCCTGCTGATACTGGTGGGATGAGGTTAGTAATGTCCAGGGAACATGAACTATGGTCAGTTTGTTGCTTTTAATTTTTTTTTAAATACAGCAGTTACAGGCTGTGGTCGAGCCCAAAGGAGGGCAAAATATGTCACCTCTGTTTCGTGAGCTGCAATACTGTATTTTTCATAACTGAACTTCACACTGAACATTCAAAGGAGAATGCAAATAGGCCAGAGCCTATTACAGCTGTCTTAGGGCAAAGGGTAAGGTACACCCTAAACAGGTCACCAGTTTATTACAGGGCCAACAAAGAGACACAAACACCCATTCACACCTATGGCCCACTTGGAATCACCATTTAACTTAACATGCATGTATCTGGACTATGGGAGGAAGCCCATAGTCCAGATACATATAAACACACTTACATGTTTCAGATCATCAACCAAAGATAACCTGAGTAAAATTGAAATAGCTTTCAAATGATGATTTTATTTATTAAGGGGAAAATGCCATCCTAACATACCTGGTCCTTTGTGAAAAAGTAATTGCCCCTACACCTAAATACCAGTTGTGCCACACTTTGCAGCAAGAACTGGAACCAAGCATTTGCGATAACTGGCAATGAGTCTTTCAGATCACTGTGGAGGGACACTGACCTTTACTGAGACAAGTGCAGTTCCTTAGATGCCATTCTGTTTTGGCGGTTTTTGTTGTTTTTTGTTGGGTTTTTTTTGTGAGCTCCTGGATGAGTCATCGATGCGCTATTGGAGTCATTTTGGTAGGCCAACCACTCCTGGGAACGTTCACCACTGATCCACGTTTTCTCCATTTGTGGATGATGGCTCTCACTGTGGTTCACTGGAGTCTTAGAAATTACTTTGTAACTCTTTCTTTAGATTGTGACATGATGCGTTGCTTTTTGAGATCTTTTAGTATACCTCACTTTGCCAGACAGGTTCTCTTTAAGAGATTTCTTGATTCAACAGGTCTGGCAGTGATCAGGTCTGGGTGTGACTAGTGAAATTAGCTCAGCTTTCCAAAAAAACTGGCTAATCACAGTTAATTATTTAGCAATTGCATTTTTACATAGGACTGGGTAGGTATGGATTGCTTTGTTCTATTAATAAATGAAATCATCATTAAAAAGTGGATTTTGTATTTACTCACGTTATCTTTATCTAATATTAAGCTTTCTTTGATGATCTGAAATATTTAAGTGTGACCAATGTGCAAAAAAACTAAGAGATCAAGAAGGGGGCAAATACTGTTTAATGGAACTGTACACATACACTGGTAAATCTGCAACTATTTTTAGTATGAATTACATTGTCACATGTTAGAATAGAAGTTCTGGACGCTGGTGAAGTGTGAGTCAGACAGTGGGGAATGATTGTGCTGATACCTGAATGGCAGTTTAAAATAATGCCTGCAATATTGAAGTAAGCGAGCACGCCTTGCTTGACACAAATAAATGAGGCGTTAACTTTTAATATTAAAGACATGATGATTTCATTTGTACTGAATGCCAGTAGCCTAAAGCTATTTATCTTACTGTGTTCTTGTTTCAAGGTATATTTGGCACAGAATTCATGCATACAAGCTTGCGTAGTTTTGTCCTGGGGCAGGTGATCTGGGGAGCTTTTCCAATTTTTCAACTGATGATACAACTTTGGCCTGACAGTGAGACTTAATGTCCAGTTGTACTTTGTCGTTAGGTGCAATCAGTGATATTTTCTCATACAGATCTCTCTGTTACAGTCTAATATTTTTTGTTTGTTTGTTTGTTTGCTGGTATCTTCTTGGACCACCAGGTTAAAGAAAAACCTGGCAGTAAATACTGAGCTGTCAAAACTTATTAACCGCCCCCAGCTTTAAAACCACACAAACCCAAATAGCCAAAATTCTAGATTAGGTTTACCTAAGCTTAGGCTTTAAGCATAACTAACTCTACAACTTTATCTACCTGCACTGAAAAATCTGTTTATTTAAGTCAACTGTGTCTGTGGAGAGTTTGGGCGGTCATGAGCACTCTCGCCTGCTCACCAGCTAGATCGTGTTCGGGGTCCGACCTAATTGGGTTTATGTGCGAGAATGTTTTCCAAAGCCACACTTGTGAAATACCTCCACATCTGCTGCCCATTAGCGGTGGACATAACACACAACAGAGAGAGGAAAGCCCCCAACCCACTGATTCATTGGACCGCAGCCCGACTTTTATTGCAGCTGGGGAAAAAGGCTCGCTGCAGCACAGCGAACGCTGCCTTACCCGTCTCTGTCTTCTTCCTCCCCAGTTGTCTATTTCATCTGTTTTGTTTGGTTTTTTGCTTGTTTGTTGTTTTATATTGAACATTTAATCCGTCTATCTATTTGTTGTTTCTTTGACCTTCTTCTTGGTCTCTTTATCTTCCTACAGCAGTGTTAGCATGACTTCCATCTCTTTTTTATTGTCACTCCCCAGGGCAAGGACGTCCTTCTGTTTAATCCTGTGGTGGGCATGAGGAGAAGCTAGCAAGGGGGTCTGACAGCCCCCTGACCCCTCATCTGTCATCTGCCAGGGGAAAAGCACCCTCCTAATTGGGGAAAGCGTTGAGGGGTTGGGGGGCTGGTATGGAGGTTGTTATTCTAGTGTTGGTGGGGTCAGAGGTGAAAAGGGGGAGATCACACCGGTGATTAGCCTCCTTCATGTGCAGCAATGGAGGGAAGCATGGATGGGGGAATGTTTGTTGAGCAGCTGGAGTGTAAAGTAATTAGAGAAAAATGGGTGAAGTCCTGCATTAAAGATGGTCAGTGCTGTAAATGATACCACCCTGATTCAGGGCTCAGGGTTGTAAATAAAGGAGGTGATGGCTGATGAGTCTCCACACTGACGAGGTGAGTCCAGGTAGAGTCTGTCAATTCCCCAAAAGGGAATAGAGCTAAAAGCAGCATTGGAGTGGAAGCGAGAACAATCCAAGTCAAAACACGAACACCAAGTATTTTGTACATTA